>KQ435730.1:246841-258744 GCA_001276565.1 Melipona quadrifasciata | reverse complement strand
ATGCAACGAAAATTAGCGATTGGTTGATTTGGGTCACGTGACTCGTGAGAGGGCGTGGAGTAGATCTCGAGTGGGAGTTGTCTGGTACCGAGCGATCGCGCCTGTAATTTGTTTTGTGCCGATTCAAATGTTTGCATATCAATAAAATTTTACGACAAAAGAAAGTCAGAACAGTTGCTTCTGGGCGCCTTTCAGTGAGGCGAATCGTACTGGAGTATTCAATTCCTTTGTTTATTTTGTATCGAAGGTAGTTCAAGAAACGAAAAGAAAGGAAATGGGGAAAACAGCGAGCATTACTGGTAATTTATGAACGAAAAGATTTCATACACAATTTTTGTCGTGACATCTTGGAGGATTTTTCAGTTTTTTGTTTTTTTAGAGGGCATAATGATCTGTATCGTCCAGTCTGATTTCAGATACGACTTTAGTTCAACTTTTGAATTTCTTAGGTGGTAGCTTGTTAGGTTTAGGTTAGGTTAGAGAAAGATACCACTTGAAATGATAACAAAGGTGTATGTCTGTCTACTTTCTGTAAAATAGATTAATATTGCACGCTTTGTTTTTAAATTAATACAATTATTGAAACTGAATATATTTTATGCGTCTTATATTACATTTGTCAAATCTTGCGGATATTTTTCAGATAACTAAACAATTTTAACGTTAATTGCTTGTTTGGTCGTTCAGGAATTCTCTCTAGTGAATATTCTTTTGTCGGTGAAAATAATCACTAAAACATACATATATGTATATAATATGCCTGAAGTGGTTAATATCAAGCATCGTCGATGAAAACTGTAGCACGTTCTGTTCTCTGTTTGATCAGATGCAGGATTAAACTAGAATACTCCGTTTTTGCGGCTCCTTCAATGAAAGGTTCGTGCATGCACGAGCGAACGTGGAAACGCGGAAAAAATTGCTGGAAAGACAGCTAAAATATGGTCGTTGCTGGTTTAATAAAAGGAAACTCGATACTCTTTTATATCGTTCCACACGCATACTTGACCTTTCTCTGTGCGGCAGTTCTTTTTCCGTTTTTTTCTTTTTTGCACATTCCTCGGGGCTGAACACGCGAGATCACCCTTTGTAACCCTTGCAATTACGATTTCGGAACAAAGGAAACGGGCTTCACTCGCGTATCGATGCACTTTATCAATCCGATCGTGGAGAAACGTCGCAAACCTCAATGCCATTTTCATCGTCAAGTGACCCCCTTTCTTCACGATTGTTGCGATTTCTTGACAATGCCTGCTGCCTCGTCTTTTACAAGAAATTAATAGCACGTGTCACAGTCGCGATATTTTTAAAGAAATACTCAACAATCGTATTTCATATTTCGTAACTTGCTCGAGGTCTAAAATCACAAATGGAAGTACAAGTCTGTATTGAATTTACGAAACATACATATGTAGATAGAATGTACATGAAATGTTTCGAGTTTCGAGAATTTCCAATGCTACAGAAACAGAAAGAACGCCAGCCGTGTCTCGTGAAATATAAACACAGAGGCGACCTCGTCTGCTTTGCAATAACGTCAGTACGAGCAGGACAATCGGGGCGTAAGGAACAACTCGACTCAGCACGCAATTTCATACGACGTAATTATAATTCTATGTATATAATACGGAGAAAAGTAAAGTTTCATTTTGCTCAAGCGTTCAAATTGAGCAGACGATCTTGAATTCTTGTGAGCGTAGCGAGGTTCGTTTAGGAAAAATTACGTACATACATCGAACCTAACCTCAAAATTTTTGTCACTCGTTATGCTTTTCGTTACGCTTACGTACATTGATATTTGTATTATATTTGTATATTTGGACTATCGATATGTGAAGCGTAACGAGGTTCGTTTAAAAAAAATTACGTAGATCGTACCTAACCTCAAAATTTTTGTTACTCGTTATGTTTTGCGTTACGCTTACGTACATTGATATTTGAGTTGTATTATGCGTATATATTTGGACTATTGATATGTCGAACGAGGTTCGTTTAGGAAAAATTACGTACATACATCGAACCTAACCTCAAAATTTTTGTCACTCGTTATGCTTTACGTTATACTTACGTACATTGATATTTGGATTATATTTGTATATTTGGACTATCGATATGTGGAACGTAACGAGGTTCGTTTAAAAAAAATTGCGTACATACATCGAACCTAACCTCAAAATTTTTGTCACTCGTTATGCTTTACGTTATACTTACGTACATTGATATTTGGATTATATTTGTATATTTGGACTATCGATATGTGGAGCGTAACGAGGTTCGTTTAGAAAAAATTACGTAGCTCGAACCTAACCTCAAAATTTTTGTTACTCGTTACGCTTTGCGTCACGTACATTGATATTTGGATTGTATTATATGTATATATATTTGGACTATTGATATTTTTCTTTTATAAAACTGTAGAAATTAAAAATATCACAAATATTGATCACTGTACGTATCACCATAGATCAGCCAAGTTGATCCTAATTTTTCCAATTTTTCTGTTTCAGGTAAGCTAATCTTCGATGAAACGTAATCTCAAACACGGTGCTCGTTGCCTTCAATGAACAGAGCGCAGCAAGTCGGTGAGTCAAACGATTATTAATCGATTTATTGGCAAATCGTTCGCGGCGAGTAATTTTCCAAAGGGTGGGCGGCGGGAGGCAAATAAAGGGACAAAGTAGGTAAATGGCACGGTACGGATCTGGTTGGGAACTGGTTCTTGAATAGCCAATTCAGTTTAGATACAGAATAGGTTCGGTTTGCAGCGTTGTTCGACCGAATCGAGGCGAACCGACGCGTCAAAGCGACATTCGAATTTCGTTGCATGCAAATCCGAGCCCGTTGGAATGTTTCGGTAACGTAATACCGGCTACAAAATCGAATCGAATCGAGTTTTCTCGCCCGTGGTGGGGGAGGGGGGGGGGGCAGCGGAGCAAACCGCCGCCCGGATCAAATCGCCGGATCTTGGAATTCGAATTACGCGGAAAGACGCGCGGCTCTCGCGACTTTTACGTTGCGTTCGAGAAACGTGTGAGAAGGTGTCGCCGAGTCTCGGTTGAACGGCCGAAGAGGGGAATCGGCGATCGTTCCCGCCGAATGTTATTTCCAGATATTTAAATTATAACGATGTAGAGGATCGATCGGTTCCGCCTTCGTTTTATTTCTGCTTCCTCGTCTTTCTAGCAGGAGTGGAAAGAGGTCGACTCGATTCGGCATTTGGTATTTCTAGTTCTACCTTTAAGATATGCCCGGACGTAGAACGTAGTCTCCCGGATCGTCGGCGAAATTCACTCGGTTTGGTCGTGGAAAGATCGTCGTCGAGCGATCGTCGGTGCGCGTTTCGAAAATAGGGTCAGATTCAATGGGTTTTAGAGTGTTCGAGCGAGAGAGAATCTCGCGTCTCTCTGTTCTAATTTTGTTTCAAGATGAATGGAATATTTAAAGACGAGGAACTCCTCGCATTTGCAATTCCATTCCTTTTCAAAGCCCTTCTGCTCGGCAACGTTTTAACACTGGAGCTACCAAAATGGTCAAAACGATCAATTTGTAATTTCAATTGGGCATTCCGTGGATACGAAACAGCGTTGTTTTCAGAGATTTAAACGATCCTCGATGGATTTGTAAAATGTGCGAATAAATGTTCGGTGCAATTTATCGTATTGTAAAGACTTTCAATTTTTTACTTTAATCAGTCTTCACTTTCATCGATTTATTCAGTTCCAGCGTTAAGATCGAACGTCTGCTAATTTTTAATCACAATTTAAACGATTCTTGATGATTTGCAAAATATACGAATAAAAGTTCGGTGTAATTTGTCACATTTGCAAAGATTCTTCGATATATTTTACTTTAATTAATCTTATGGTTTAGTTTCGAACGTTTGCTAATTGTTAATTACCGAGGATTAATAAGTGACAAGCAACAGTCTAATAACAACGAAACAGCTGTCGTTCGAATTTCTCGAAAGAAAACGCACGCACGTTGTCGATCGAGTCGAACTCGCCGCGTCGACGAAATCGAGCGAAACGCCGGCTCTCCGGTCTAATTCGGGATAATCCAGCGTAGATCGAGAGGAGATCCAGCGAGAGGGAGTCGCTTTTCATCGAGAGAGAGGCGAGAGTTAACGCGCGTTTTCCTTAACGGCCCTCGTGGAAGCGTGGATAAGGTCCACGAAAGGATGTGGAGGTAGGTACTAAGAGGCTACATCCCGAAAGAGAGAGAGACTTACAAACCGCGTTCGAGCCACTTAATCTTCTTTAGTTGCTGATCGACGGCTTCATAATCCTCTCCCGGCGTGGATGTTTTTCGGACTTAGCGGCCGGCCGGACGACCGGTCGATTTATCGCGCGCGCGCGCGCGCGCGTCTAATAGAAAGGAAGAAAATCATGAAGAAGAGCGAGCAGGGTGTGGAGCTTCCTCGAGAAGGGCTTTATTTTTAAAAAATGAACCGAACCCGCCGCGATGAAAGCCCCGGACGACTGAAACGGCAACGATAATGTCGATGATGAATCGACCACCGATACTCTCTCTCTCTCTCTCTTTCTCTCTCTCTCTTTCTCGTTAAACGAACGCTTAGCAGGACTTGTCGCGAGGTTCCTGAAATTGATCGTTCGCCAATCAGAGTGTAGACGCTCTATTTGCTTAGAAGATTTCTAAAAAGAAGAACGCGCATTAAATTCTGCAATTGGGGATACTTGAATTACCGTTGTAATTTCGTAAGGGGGACGAATCTGGGCGAAGAATTTTAAAGCTCGATTCCACGAGAATGTTTTTATATCATCTTCAAGTGAGTAAAGATATCGTTCCTCCTCGGACAGTTGTAAGTTCGCGATGAAAAATCGTTTTCACGATTCAATCTGCTTACGAGTTCGAAGATCGCCTCCCCTTTTGCAACGAGCCTCTGAAATTCGCGATTTTTTTCCGCCGAGTCATCGAACTTTGAATAACAGTAGGGGTTGAACGACGAAAATTGAAGGAATTCCAAGACTTTGTCGAATTCTCGTCATTTTCCCGGTACGTTCAAGGTTCAATAACTAGGCGGAGAGAAATTTTTCGGCAAGTTTTCGGGTGATCGTTACAGAGGGAAGGCGTTTCTGTGAAAAATCAATCCAGGAGTGTGAAAGTAGATGCTTCGCGTTTTAAAACGAGCCGAGAAATTATGACAGTTTAAATATCGCCAATTTTGCGAGACATTGTACATTCGATGTACACACCTGCTGGGAAAATCTTTGAACAAGATTATATCGTATTTGTGTAACAAACGTAGCACAATGAATGTAAATGAGTACAAATTATAAATACAAAAGTACAAATTATACGCGCAATATGCAATGTAAATTGTTGATCAAAAGTGTTTGAATTTATAAATGGTAAATTGTATTTGCAAATAAGTATAATACACACGATATAAATTAAACGCAATAAATATAAAGATACTTTATACAATAAAGAGTCTGTTAACAAAATACACGATGCAAGCAATTTAAGAATATTAAAAATAAAAGTGTCTCAAGACTTTTGAAAAAGTGTAGAGACTCTGACATAATTAAGTACAATAAATATGAGATAGACACTTTATACAATAAAAAGTCTGTTAACAAAATACACGATGTGAGCATTTTAAGAATATCAAAAATAAAAGTGTTCCGGGAGTTTCGAGCGGGAGTGTACAGCGCGTGTGAAAACGAATTACAAAAATTCGTTTTACAAACAGGAGAATTCGTCGCTCGAACTCTTGAATCGTAGAACTTTCTCTCGGCGACTCGTTGCCGATGGCATTTTTTTTCCCGTTCGCGCAGTCGCGAGTACGGAAATGGCCCTGTTGCAAATCGGAGCCGGCGGTGATTCGACTCTAATTTGATTTTTCATCTTGAGAGAGGGGAAACGCAAACACACTATCGGAAATCCATAATGCTAATTCGCGAACGAATTAACGCGATAACTTTTCGAAGCTTTCCCCCTATCCGCCCGATAATTGTAAATTCCATCGTATCATCGCCGGTGCCGTTTCATACCGGCACGAATAATAATACAGCACCTGTCGGTGTTTCGCGAACGCGCCAATATTTGATCAACAATATTTTCATTCGGCTGTGTATACTTTTTACTTGAATGGAAAAACAACGCGGTGTTTGCGTTGCGTGTTCCGCCGGCGCCGGGGTATTTCCCCTTTTAATCTTTAAATCGTTTTCAATATGGAAATTGCTCGCGAGCGTTGGACAATTCACGCGATCGCGATTCACGGAATCGGCCGTGTCTCATTCACCCGCGTGGTGGGGAGATACGTGTACGCACGCTTTTGTCGTTACCTTGAAAACTCGAATTCGACCAGCCCCAATATTTTCGTCGACGAGATTCGACGCATCAAAAATGTATCAAAAGTCTCGAACAATCAGAACAGATTTCCCCTTGCGAGGGGAGGGGGATTTAAATTCGGAAAAGCCGGCTCGAAACCATAAATTTAGACGCTGTCGTACATATCTGGGTTAATACGACTGGAATCGGAGATATCCCGGTATTTCAGTTTTAAATTGACAGCTCGAGGAATGAATAGATCGCGTAAATTTCAATCGTGTGCCTTGCGCCAGATTCGAAAAGCGACGATCGAGGTTCGTGGTGAAGCATAACTGAAACTTAAACTTGTCTATTGGATGGCTTTTTCTTTTCTTTTCTCAATCAAACGAACCAGCGATCATTCTTCCGGCTACAAAGAATTTTTCCTCGTTTCCCTTCTCGACCACCGAGGCTCCGCGAATTTACGATTTGAACGTGAAAGGAGGAGAATCTCCAAGAAGAAGCTGGCATTCGCTTATGTACACGCACACCGGGAGATATTTTACGTCGGGCTGAGTCGCAAATTTGCTCGCATTCTCGGTAGTCGAAAGGGAGGGGAACAACGAGTCTGAGAATTTTTAACAATTTCCTCGCCGCTCACTCGGAGATTGTACAGTTTCCGAATTTTTAAACTTTTTACACTGGGTGGAAAGAAAATTTTGTCCTCCGAATCGATGGAAATACGCGTGAAGAAGGTTTTGATCTTTTGAAAAATGTTGCGATAAATCCGTAAAACGAAATAAATCAGTTACTAGTTTTACACTTGACGTTTGACAACACTGTAAGAAATTTGAGAAATCGCGTCGCTAGTTCCCCAACTCGCCGCTATTTAACGTAGAGTGCGCTACAGGAAACTAGTGATTTTTTTACTACGTCGGTATTTCAGACCACAAAAGTTCCTAGGATGCAATGTCTATTCATACATAAATGAATCGTTTGTGTGTTTGTGAATAATCATTCACTGTATCTGATTGCGGTAAAACGCAGGAAATATAGAAAATTGTACACAGAAGCAAAAAAACGATACGTTTCTCTCAACTCGAGGGACAAACCATCGAGTTTCACCCGCGGAACCTTCCGACCATGAAATTTCCATAAAACGAGCCACGATTTCCGATGCCCTCTGCGTTTGTCTCTTGCCCGAAACAATTTCGATCGAATCACCGGGGCCGCAAGTTACGCGTCCGTAATTCCGAGTTGCCGTTTGGGGGAGTTTAGGCCAGCGGCGAAGAACTCTGGAAGAAGTTTATCAATTCCACGGAGCTCGGAAGGAGAGCGCGTTTGTATCAGTTTTCTTCCTCGATGGCTCGATGTCCCAGCGGTAATGACGTATCCTCCTGGCGTCTGCCATATGGCGTCTGCCGATCTAGAAGAGTATAACCGTCCCCTAAGATTTCAATATAACGTCGATCGAGGCATCGTTTGTCACGAATCCTTCGAGGACTGTCCTCCCGAGAGTCGCGTTTTTCCCGCCTCTTTTTTCCTTTTTCTCTTCTTCTTCTTCTTCTTTTAACTATCGAAGGACGGATTTATTCCTCGCGCATTAGCACGCGTGCGTGCGTGTGACAAGCGAGAGATATTGGTCTACAGGTTCCGTGATGATCGTTCGACGTTCGACAGATGGACATGCAAATTCGTTCTGTAATCTGACGGAAAGAGAAAATGTTTGTTTCTGGCGTCGATTTCAACGTGGAAGATCGTTACTATTTCTGAATAGAAAAGGAAAGAGGAAGAACTGTGCAAGCTGACGACGAAGCCTTCGAACTACAGCGATCGTTTTCAGCATTGGTTTGCTAAATTTCACTCCTGATGAGAATATTAAACTCCTTCTGAACTTTCTTCTGTGGAAAGAGACACGAAGGGATCGCGAAGCTGTCTGAAAGATGGCAAAATGTAATCAAACAAAATGATCCGTAGATTAATAAAGTTTCGTTTCTCGCGAAAAACTCGCCCTTTCGTTTGCACGGAAAAGAAAAGGCAGTCACTTTTCTAACCAAGTACAACGTACTGAAATGGAGTAAAATTGGCCTCTTCACTTATAATCGATCGAGTCGTGCAAGTATGGTTTTATATTTGAAAGAAAAAGTAAATTGAGAATAGTTTAGAACTGAACATTGATAAATAAAAATAAATAAATATAAATAATAATGTTTCGATCCTAAATTAATTTTACCGTTTCAATAAGTAGCGCTTATCCTTAAAATTGAAGATAAATAAATAATCGTAAGACAAGGGGTTAATATAAAAGTGAATAATTTCTCTCGGGATGAATATTTAGATCAGAAAATACCTGGGATCGAGGAGAGCCCCCCTCTCAGGAATTTACCTAACAGCGCAAGATTTAGCTCTTCGAGTTCAATCGAAAATATCCGAAAACGAAACAAGGAAGGTAGATTTTTTCTTCGTGAAAAATTCGCGCAAAAAAAGAACGCAACCAAATATTTCGACTCTCCAATATTAGTCGCGTCCCCTTTCGCGTTGATTTGACGCTGGGTCGCGAAACCGGGCCAAGAATAATGGCTCGTAACGGGAGGACACGGTCGATTCGTCGAGTTGTGCCGCGATCCAGCGGCGATTCCTCTCGATGCTGGCAGTCTCCATGAACATCCACGGTGATGACATTCACGCGGCGGACCGTTGATAAGTCGCCGGGGGTCGGCCGCGAATTTTTCGCGAAAGGGGGCTGACTCGCTGGCCGGCGAGTGAAGGTGGAAAAACAGACGGAGCGCGGCTTGTAAGGATGGAAAGAAGGTGGATGGGGCGACGACGGTACGCCGGCTATTAGACGGCACTAGCTGCCGCAAAACTTGGGAAAACTTATGAAAGTGGAATTGGGGTTCGAGTACCATGGCGAACGAGGTTTCACTCGCCGCTCGTTCTTTCTCCATTTGCCCTCTCCTTCGCCATTGACGGCGCGTGGACAGCAACGGGTACTACTTTGAATTTCACCAAACAAACGATCCCTCGTTCAGTCAGCCTAAGTATGTCTCCGACTCTCGCGCTTTTTTGGAACCCGTAGGTTGTAACAATTCGAGTTCACAAACGCGTACTTAGAACGGTTGTTATAATTAACGGTTTTATTAAGCGTCACATGAATGTCGCATGTAGTAATGTACGTAGATTTTGTAAAATCCTATTAATCAAAATTGTCAAATTTGTAATTTTATACGGACTAAATTTTTATTTCTGCGATTATATTTTGTCTTACAAAACAGTTAAACTTTATGAAAACTAAAACACACATATATATGTTATTTTTGTCAATTTCGAGTAAAAAATGTTTATTTCTCTGTTAAACAAAGGCAATTGTAAAAAATTAGCAAGCACATTTTTCCATCAAAAATTAGCGATAGATCGATGTTACGATAAGGTGATAACTAGCTACGCACAGCTCAAGTATACATTTACAAGGAGACTATATAATACTTTCGTGCCCAGATAGAGTTAGACACGCACTAAAGAGAAACGCATTGATGATTGGGGTCTTTATTAGATTCATTGGATGTTTTTTTCATATTACGAGAGGAAGGGGAGTTCCTCCGGTTAGGGGCAGTGTTCGCTGAGGGTGCCACACGCAGCGCGAAACGTATCAGAGTCTTGCAGCACGTTCGCGAGAATTTTTTTTTTTTTTCTGGCCAGCGAATTCGGCGACATTAACCGAAATGGGATCCGGGGGACGAAGAGTTGACCCTCTCTCGGGGGATAGAAACAGAAAAGCGAACGCTCGAAGGGGGACGGTCCGCCGGTTCTTTTTGTCGGCGTTGACGAAATTGAGCCATCGAAGAAGTTTCAGGGATCGTGCGTCGAATTCCACCTCGGCTACGTCTCATCCGACACACCGTCCACGTGGCGTTAATTTACGGCCAGGCTAGCAGAGAGAAAGAGAGAATTATTCGAGAGGTCGTTAAGGCTGGCTTCTCGAGCCTCGCCCTCGGCCTTACGTCCTTCCTGCTCCGGTTTCTTTCGACTCGGGTCCAACCCTGTCGCCGTCTGATGAATGCAGATTCTTCCCTTACCTTTTTCTTCCAGTATCGCGGCCAGCAGAGTTTTGCAATTTGATTAGGTACCAGGCGTATCGAGTTTACACTTCTCTGTCGTGTACACGTAGATGGGCAATGTCCGGGGAAAGATCTTTGAAGAGGCCCTGCGTCGTCCAAAATTCGTCACGTTCGAAATTCTGTGCGTTCAAAATTCGTCGCGTCTAAAATTCGTCACATTCAAAATTTGTCGCATTCAAAATTCATCGCATCTAAAATTCGTCGCATCTAAAATTCGTCGCATTCAAAATTCGTCGCATCTAAAATTCGTCGCATCTAAAATTTGTCACATTCAAAATTCGTCGCATCTGGAATTCGTCGCGTTCAAAATTCGCCACGCTCAAAATTCCTCGCTCCTCTCCCTCGCGAAAAAAAAAAACAAAGTTTGACGCTCGTACGTCGGTACACACGCGGTGGAAACGAGTTTCAACGAGAAAACAGTGCCCGAACGAGACGCGTTCGCCACGCGAAACGTATCTCGAAAGGGGGATGGAAGGCGTTACTCATCGATTCTCCATCGGGATCGGGGCGAGTAAATTTTATTCCCTGTCTTCCCTCTTATCTCTCCTCCTTTTATTTTCGCACGGTGGAGGAGATAGGGAGTGGCGACGAGAGAGAGAGAGAGAGAGAGAGAGACAGAAAGAGAGAGAGAGAGAGAGGTAACGAGGTACGAACGCGACGCGGGCTGGAATATCTTCGGCCAACGATAGCGATACCGAGAATTGGAACTATCCGCCCTTGGCCTGGCAAAAGGCACGCGAGTGACAATCCTATTAGCGAGTAGGCAGCCGGCGAAATAGCTTTCGAGATAATAAAGCGATGCAGTGGGGGTTGCCACGGGGTTGGTTGGCTGCTACGGAACTTCGGTACCGCATTGCCGGCTGCTCTCTCTCTTCCTCCCTCCCTCTCTCCCTCCCTCTCTCTCTCCCTCTCTCTCTCGCTGTACTTGCTCCTAGAGGAATGGAAATGAATTTACTTTATTACTCGCCTCTGCTGCTGCCGCCGCGCGGGCGTACGCTGTCTCCGCGAAATTAATATTAACGAAAAAGTAAGACGGGCCCCGACGATTTTCGCCCAACTTCTGTAACCGTTCCTTGCAAATTAGTCCAACTCTCTCTCTCTCTCTCTCTCTCTCTCTCTCTCTCTCTCCCTGTCGTTCTGTTAGCTCGGTCGAATCCCGAGGATGTTAGCCCGAGTTTCGCGCTAATTGACTGGTAATTGGAGACCGAGAATGGCTCCCAATGTGAATAAGATGGATTTTTTCTTTTTTTTTTTTTGAATAAGGCGAATTAGATCGTTGAGGGAAGTTGCGAGTTTGAGTCTAACTTACGTCGAACGAGAATAATTCGTTTCTCCAAAATGCGCGTCAGAGTTTTCCCGATGGAATCGTCAACAACCGGACGCTCTCGCGTTTCACGAGAGCGAAGAGGGAAAGCCTGGAATCGTGGCTTTTATTCAGCCTCGTATACGATTTTACATAATCTCGCTCGTAAATACGTGAGACGATATAAAATTTTAATAAATCCTCGCCGAGGC
>KQ435730.1:192664-205001 GCA_001276565.1 Melipona quadrifasciata | reverse complement strand
ATATATTTATTATTTGTACAAATTTATTATCATCTATGTTATATATTTATGATATAGACGATATTAAACTCTTCTATAGAAACAACCAAGTGTCGTAATCTAACCTTATTACTATCAGTAAAATATTTTTTTTATATATGCAAAATGTATACGTTCATTCATTATGATCATCGGCAAATTACAAAAGAGAGAAAGCTGTTGACTGCAGTGTCCCCTCAGAAGGGACAGTCGAGCGCAAAGGGTTGAAACCGACGATAACGGCGAGAATTAAACGAAAGGCGATGATAAGAAAGAGAGAGGTGCGTGTGGATCGCACGTTGGATTTCAATAAAACTGGATTCGATTGGCTGTTGCACGCTGAGGGATAGTGCGATCCCGCGGGCGTCGAGACGCAGACGAAAGTACGTCGAAAGTACAGGAAAGCGTGGGGAAAACGGGCAAACAGGTGTTTCGGCGGCGTTATTAAGTTTGATTCACCGTGTTTCCCCTTTGCAGCTGCGGCGTTGAGACGCGCCCTGCGCCCGTAATTTCCATTGTAACTTCTCGCTTCGTTCGAGTTTCCTCGAAAACTTCGAATCGCGTCCGTGGAAACGATATTACGGTGTATTACGCGAACGATTGGATTTTGTTCGATGAACGAGTGGACGGAGTTCGATTCGTTCCTCGATCTTTTTCTTTTTTTTTTTTTTTTTTTTTTTTTTTTTTTTGTAGTAACTCCCTGTTATAGTAACTTTCATTTCTTTTATCCTATTTTGTCTGAATATTTTGTAAAATGGACCAAACACCAACAGAAAAGTATTGACAATATCTTTGTGAGAGTAAATGATGCATTAACGAAATTCGCACAATGACAATTTCTAATAACAAAGTACACAATAATAATAATTTCTAACGAAACGATACACGATAATAATTCAGGAAACGTGAAAATTCGAGTATCGAAAAAGCACACTTGAAATTCCAGTGTTTAGTCTGCATTTAATAATAACGGAGAAAAATCACGAAATATCTTTTCATAAGTACCGTCGTCAAAATTAGGTTATCGTTTAAAAAAAGTATTTCACATTTTATAGCTCGAAAAAAAAGGAAGACTCAATAGCTTTCCAATTCTCGAATTTTTCCATCAGCCCTCGTAACTCATTATTGATAATTCCCACTGTACATATCTGTTGTAAATTTGATGAGAAACTGATTCCGTTATTATACACTCTCCTATTCACTATCGCGAAAGAGCCAGGTGTGCCAATACGTTTCAAAGCCACCGTGTAATTATCGACGATTGGACGTGGAACTGACAACGATTGTCGTCGGAACGAGTAGAGAAACAGGAAGAAAAGAAACGAACAAAGAGAGACAGAGAGAGAGAGAGAGAGAGGAAAGAAGGTGAAACGAGGAGAAGCCAAAGGAGGAAGAAAGGAGAAGAGATACGGGTTTTACGAGAACTGAGAATGTTTTATTCATGCGGCGTTACAGAGTCCTACCCGTTTCACTAAACGCGCGCACCGCGTCAACGTCGTATCAAACTTCAACTATAAGCCCGGCCTGAACTCGAGTTTTCCGAAATGCGCCGGGCATGTGAAACTAAGGGGTTTCAGACCCCCATAGCCATAGCCCCCTCCCCCCTTCGCCTCTTGGCGCGTATCTTTCTCACGTTTTGCCTGCTTCCAGCGTGTCTTGCGAGGTTGCAGTCGCATTATCCGCGTTTTAGCTAGGCCAGCTCACAAACTTCCGTCGTTTCGCAACGAAAGAGAATTCAACGTCCACTTGGCTGCTTCTTTTTCCTTCTTTCGTCTTTCGATTTTCCTTTGTTCTTTTATCACTGAAAGTGATTTTAGCCTCCTTCAGGTGCAACGCTGATGCAACGAAAATTAGCGATTGGTTGATTTGGGTCACGTGATTCGCGGGGGGGCGTGGGCTAAACCTCGAGTAGGAGGAGCGATCACGCCTGTAATTTGTTTTGTATCGATTCAAATGTTTGGTAAAAAAGTCGTCTTCGTTTCAGTGAGACGAATCGTACTGGGGTACAAGTGCAGTTTTTTTTTTTCAATGAATCTATGAAACTGTGTAACACGTGAAAAATAAGACAATAGTCGCTTGAACAATACGTTCAGTGCAAAGTGATAGGTAATCAAAGTAAATAACCTTGAAATACCGACTTGAACCATGATAGGCCGATGAATTCGTCATGGAATAACTACACGTCTGCCTGAGGAAATATATATACACGATTTCATTCGAAGAAACAAAAGTTACTAAGATTTCCAACCACCAAGATGTTAATTCCTCGCGAAACAAAGCAAGTGTCGCCCGAAACATTTTCGTCCTGCCACAAATAGTGTTTCAAACGGAACCATTTCTGGCGCCTTTCTTCCTCGAGAATCGAAATAAAGTTTCTGAACCTTTCGAACGTAAAACTCTTCTAGACTGAATGACTCGGAGCCGTGTTATCTCCAGCCGTGTCCTCTTTCAAAAGCAAGTTCGAACGATGTACACGCCAGCCGTGTATCAGATCGGCTTTCCTTGCTCTCCTAACGAGCGACAACCAGGAAACGATGATTTATACCTGCCGGACGTAGGCGAAGTGGGCACCGTAGCCGGGGCTTAATATAATGTGCCGTTGGGGGATTTAAATAATTAGTATAATGAGGTGAGGCGAGGGTACCTAAACCGACGACACTTGGCGTGCCTCGTCCAGAAGACGCGACGTGCTCGGGGATCGGCGACGAGGATGAAAGAGAAGAGAGAAAGAGAGAAAGAGGGAGAGAGGGGTGGATCGGAGCAGAGAACGGAAAGGGGGTGTTCCAATTTCAAACTCCGGTGTCAAGGAGTAGTGAGAGAGGGCCGAGGTAACCGTCTCTCGGCGTACCTTTCTCCTGTTACTAATTAATTATTTGCCGGCTTATGCCACGCTCGTAACCAAATTTACATTATCCCCCCGCCTGTCTGAGATAAGTTTCGTGTTTGCCTGCTGAGCTCGGTTGTACGGAGCCGTGCGTATTACTTTTCGACGAGCCACCGGATGGTGATCTATGGGAAAAACACAGAGACACGGTGTAACTGAGATTTCACCTTCATTCAGAATCTGCGGAACGCACCCTCGTCAGTTCTAGATACTGACTCTTTGAAAAGATCCGTCGCGGGAGGAGAGATCGATCGTCGAAGCTTTGTACAAACGAAACAATTTCTTTTATTGATCTTCAAATTTTCTGTTTCTGTTTCTGTTCCATCAATGAAGCTCGCGTTTCGTAATTGATTCGTGCTAATAATAAGTAGATAAATGGATTATTTCTCTGTTAGCTTATTAACCCTGGAACTACCAAAATGATCAGAGCGAATCAATTTTTCTAGAAATTCATCAGTGTTTCTAGAAATTTAAACGATTTTTCGTAAAATACACGAACGGAAGCTTCTGCACTTCATTGCATCGCAAAGTTTTCATTGCTTTTTATTTTAACGTCTCCTTCATCGATGGAAGTTTTGCGTTTTAATTGCCGGTAGTAGTTCCAGTGTTAATTTTGCAGTTTTTGCATCGTTAGGAAAACCTAACAGAAGACAAAAAAGAAAAAAAACCCTCGTTACATCGTGCAAACGCACAGATTGCAGCTCAAGTTGCAATAGAAATGATAAGGAATCGCGGAAATCGATCCAATATTTCGAGGCTATAAGATATAATATAACACGGCCAGATCGCGAGTTGGGGGGTAGATTTGCCAAGGTGTTGGAAGCAAGGGACGACCGGAGAGGGGAGTCATCCCCCATCCCTGTCGGAACGTTCGGACTGTGTTCGTTAATTACCGCGAAGTAACGTGGCGTGAGTAATAATAGTTTTGCGACTACGTGGATAGACTCGGGCGGTGGCCGAGGGAAGGGTAACAATAGCGGAGTTAATTAGCTGGCCTGTCATTCCTGCGGTGAAATAGCTAAAAACTCGCCCCAGCTATAAATCATTTCGAGCCGGCCTCGGCCGAAAAAAAACGAAAGACGTTACCAATTCGTGCGTTTCCCCGACTAACAAGCCACCACCGGCGACTCCGGGTTTAATTGACTGCCCTTATTTTGCTCGCGTATCTTGCGTTAATGAAGCAAACGCGCGCGCGAGATTTCCAGAGTTCCTCTCTTGGCTGATAAAAAGGAGAATAGAAACTGGACGAGCATCGAGCCTGAAAGCGAACCCGGCGAAAAGTTGGTGAAAATCTTGTCGACGTGTCACGCGAACGTAATGGAGAATTTTGCGAAATCCTTCGGAGCGGAGAATCGACGTTTGCATTTTTTACGGCACGGCACGGACGAAGTTGGAGAAGCTTAAAGTGATAACACTTTGATTGATTTATTCCAAGCTCTGATTAAAATATTTCCGCGTTAATCAGGCAGGTCAGCCTCTTCTATTTCAGACAGATTTTTGTAATCTCAGTGTAACGAGTGTAACGAGCCACCCGTCACTCGTTTCTATCAAAAACACAGCGTGCCTTTCGACTTTTATTTCGTTATCGAGTTTGATATATCCCCACCCACGCAACAATTATCCGCCTTTGGCCTGCATATTTCAATAGTTCCTACGATACCCGACAACCTCGTCGAGTTCACATCGATCACTCGCTGACCGAGATACACCGAGCCGTGCACTTTCAGCGCGCGGATAATCCAGTTTTCTACCTCGTTTCACGCCAACAGTCGTCAATCGCGTACGCCACTTTCCTCCCAGCGAATTTGCATAATATCAACCGGTCGTCGATGGTCGAATTTCGTCGCGATTACACGTTCGCCAGGTGGCAACTGCAAATTCCCTCTTTTCCAATAGTCACGGCTATGTACTTGAGCCGTATCGTTCAACGTGGGCATCGTTCCTTATCGGGGCTGTCGGGGATACACAGATGCCGAATGCGTGACTACGGTCTATTTAATGGTATCCAGGACCGGGCTCACCGTAAATTAGATAAAATTGCCCATAAACTTGTGCCTATCTACCTGCTTACCCGTTCGTTGGACACTCCTACGTATATTGTTTCGTGACGTGGTGAACGTGAAACGAACATACGGATTGAATAAAAATATTTCAGCTGCGACGAGAGAGAGAGAGATATGCTCGATTTTCATTTCGTTTAATTCTTCGACGAGTTTTATTTTCACCGAGAGATTAACAATGTTCGCCAACTTTTAGATATATCTGTCTCACTTTGATTTTTTGACACCATTGCTATCCATTTTACCTCTTGCGCTGGAAGAACTTTTTGCTCCAAAATTGCAATATTTTCTCAGTTTTAAGTATATTTAAATGTAACCCAGCAAAATAAATAATAAATTGATTACTTCTTAGTCATATCTATCCATTGACATTGTTTCAGCCCCGAGTTGAAAAAGAAAGCGACGAATTATTGTATACGGTTTGGTCACTCGTTAAGGTCCGCAATCAGTTGCCAGTGCAAGGGGCTATATATATAGAAATAGAAATTTTTGATTCAACGCCTTCTTCATTTCCGTTTCGGTCGTTTTCTCGACGAATCTCATTTATCTACAATTAACAACATTCAGAAATATCTATATTAATTTTATATTAATTTTCAGAAATATCTATATTAACCTTTTGCACTCCAAACTATTTTTCAATTTTTTTTTTCTTTTTGGCAACTTAAAAATATCGACAAGCAACAAGCAATTACCAACATTCGTTAACTTTCAGAAACATCCATTTCACCCCGACTTTTCGACATCTTTATTCATTGATCCCTCCTGATCCAAGATCCTGAAGATTTTCCTCGGAAGAAGACCTGTTCGATAATGTCCCACCGATATTGCATGGAAATAGAAATCCGTGAAGACGTGCGCTGGTATTCGTTCGCGGTGGCACAGTTTCTCAGAGATTTATTCGTTAACATGCGAACAGCGTCGCTCTCTCGCCCGAGATAGGCGATCGTGCTCCCGGGTTCTCGAGTTAATAACGCGTTCTCTTGCCTTTGCGGGAATCTTAGCTCTCCTCCCTTAGCGAAGAGGTTCTCCCGCGAACAGCGTCGCGACGCGTCGCGTCGTACAAAAGAGGGCAGGAAAATTGGGTCTGGGCTCCTTTGCAACGAGAGCTTCACGGGGAATACCTAATGGCCGGCGAGGGCGCGTGTTTACCTCTGCAGCTGCCGCGATTTCAAGTTTTCACCTCGGCGTAGTAGCTCATTTAGCCCCCTCTTCCCGAGTTCTCTCGTTGCTTTGTCGTCTTCTTATTCCGCCAAATTTCATTCCGAAAGCTGCTCCATACTCCCATCTTCCTCTCTCTCTCTGTGTTAACTTTGCCATTCCGTGACTCGTGTTTCGACGTTAACAAAGTTTTCGCGGTACGGTATTTTTTTTTTTTCTAGGAGAAAGAAGCTCCGCAAAGCTTGAGAAAAAGACGACGCGAAAACAAAGGATGCTACTTTCTCGATTTAATCACGGTTTCGAGAGAAACGGAGAAACCTACTCTCGATCACAGAGAGGATAATTGCATCGAAATACCCAAGATTGACCACTATTATTTTACGCTCTAATTTTTACAGTAAAGACACTAAAAACACTCTAATTTTCATATTAAAGGCACTACTAATTTTTACACTAAAGACACGAAAGGTACTAATTTTTATACTAAAGACACTACTAATTTTTACGTAAAAGACACTAAAGACACTACTAAAATTTTGCACGCGGAAAACGGACACGTTGGCAAAATATTTAAAATGAAAGAAAAAAAGATGAGAAAAGAGAAACAGCGTTAAAAAATTGGATCGTACAACCCTCTCTCTCCAGAGACAGAATTCCAGCGTAAGCAGCTAACGAGGCTGCAGAGCAAACAGAACAGACCGGTAATATCGCACGAGCGGAAAGTTGGCCGGTCGACGAGCGTGGCAAACGTGATTATTCGGCTCAGTCCACGGGCCGGGATTCCAAATGAAGCCATTCACGGGCCTAAAGTGGCCCATTCTCGGATTAATAACGTTTGCATGTTGCGCGACGATCTTAACGTCCGGCCGTTTCTCGCACGCGTCGCTGTGTCCTGTGGGGCAGGAGAGGGTCAACGGTGGGGGGAGAGATCTACAGGTACAGATCCATTGAGAGAGCATCTCTCTCAGAGCCGGAACGGGACGTTGAAACAGTCTCTCGGTGGAAACTGTTCGCGAAATGGCGAACGGATGTGGGACCACCGCAACCCTCTTCGCGTATGTACATACACGCGCCAAGTCGATGTTTCCTCCACGTTTAACGTGCATTCTTGCACTGGAATAACGTGATGCTACGCACGTTTTTTTTTCTTTGTCCCAGAGTTTCAATATTCTCTTAATTTCTCAAGTACGTTTGAATATGACCCATTCCTTTTATCACAAGGGAACACATCGTGCGGATCACCAATTTTGACGAGATTGTTATCCAAATGTTATTCCAAAAAAATATTTGACTCGTAATCTTTTTTTTTATCGGCAATGTTGGAACTACCATCAATCTTGGTAAAGTTCTTCGAACTAAACAACTTTCGTTGAAATATTTGTTAAAATTTCAACAAAATCTTTCTCCTGCATAAAATCAGTCACCAAAGCTGTCATCTGTACTTTTACCAAATCTTTCGTCCGTTTCATCCGCAAGCATACCGTTCAAATCGTCGTCAAACGATGAAACTCAGAAGGGTTCCATTCTGAGCCCTTTATTGGCATTCTTTCAAGTTTCCATGCTATTTCATAAACTACAATAAATTCTTCGGTATAATGACTTTGTATTCATCATCTTCTATCTGCGACTTTCTCTTCTCTGAAGAAAGTGAGACACTCCGTCGTTTCCAATCAAACGAAAAACACACAGATAGCCGTGCACAGTGGTGCCAAATATAATAAAAAAATTACAGCAAAAATTCGGTTTTTGTCAGTTGGAGATTAACCAGTTATCTTACGTCGCCGAGCTGTTATTAGACCATCCTGTGCAGGAACGGAGAGACGAGCGCGGAAGGAAAACGTTCCGAGAGGGAACGGAAGATGGCTGTTTCGCGTGAAACGCCGAGTGGCGTACGAGGGCGAGAGGGTATAAATGTTAGGGTGCACCCTTCTGTAGGTGGCGAACGCGTGTTATGTGCCTGACATTTAAATATCGCACCGGGGAGAACTCTCGAGGCTGGCCTCGGTACTATCGATTGCAATTGCAGATAGCTCCGCTCGACCCCTCCCCCTTCCCCCTAATTTTTGCCATTTACCCAACCGCGTCTACCCGGTTGTTTTCGACCTCGATCCCGACGATTACCGTCTTGTCGTCGTCGCTGACTCTTCCACGCTTTCGCCCCGCCATTCTCAACTCTGATTAAGTGATTTATTCAATCGTTCCACGGTGTGTCGGCATTTACAAAGTGCTCGAACGTGCCACCGCCATGTTGGTGCACGGACGAAATTATTTCAGCGTTGTTTGTTCGAGAGTTGAGAATTCGTCAGCTTTAACATTATTTAACGAGTCAAAAGCGTGTGATAGAGGCAGCCTTGAGTTTTCAAGACACGGAAAGCAAATTTTGCCAATTACTTTGCAACGAACGGAGGCGTGGCTAGAAAAGATTTCCAAACTGCACTATCCACGACGGTGGATCGCGTTTAATGGAATTATCCGTATCGTACCCTGACTCGGAAGGGTTTACGAGCGTGCGCGGGCTTCGTCGGGACACGTTTCTCGATACGATATATACGGATTAAGCGACCCGTCGATAAAACGTCCCTCCAAAGCGCAAGTAACTTTCGAAGTAGATTGCTTATCGGTCCTATCGCTTCGAATTTGCCCCCCTCCCACTTTGCCCGAAACTCTCGGACCGACGGCCGATGACCAGATGAAAATTAGACCGGCCATTATCGAGACCGTTTAACCAAGGAACGATTCGTATAATTCGCATAATTAATTTATTAGGAGAACCTATTGGTCGTTACAGTTTTGTTACAGGGTGGGCCAAAAATCACTTTCTAGTAAAATAAATCTTTCCGAAATAATTTTCATTTTCCCAAAGTAACACCTACTAAAATAAATCTATTCCTAAGATAATTTTTTTATTGTTGTATTTTTAAAATTTACATGTTATATAAATATTGACAAATCTTCCTAAAGTGATTCTTTTATCGTATATTTAAAAGAATTTTTTTCTCTCTCATTTTAAAATACACTAATTTAAACTCACGTTTGAAATTGGTTTTTTTTTTACATTTTGATATTTTATTAAAAAAAAGAGACGAATGGAAAAAATCTTTGGTACATTTGGTAACGCGTACAGTGTAAATTCTTTGACTCGCCGAACGAGAACGAGCAAACCCGCGGGAAACACCGAAATTTCGATAGACACCCTCGCCTCGGCGAGGATAAATTTCCCCCTGTTGGTCGTTTGCCACGTTTGGCGAAAGCGCGGCATTAGTTAGAGCGGGCTGGCCGATGCACTATGACGGAAATCAATCGCGACCGAGGAGGGGGCAGTAACACGCGACTGGTACGGTACCAGCTGCATTGATACTGAGAGAAGGGAACTTTCGGATAGGCATTCAGGTTCTCGTAAAACTGTGAAAGGGTTGGCCGGCTCGTGTGCGTGCGGGGATGATAGGAGGACGAGTGAAAGGGGTGGATGGGGGTGGTAAGCATCGAAACTATCCGTCGGTGTTGGCTCGGACTACCCGTCGGGATCGGCGCGAACGATTTCGTTAGCTGACGAATTTTCCAAACGAAACCCCGAGAAACTCGCGTTAACTCTTCGCCTAACCGGCATCGATCACCTCTCGCGGCCGTTCTTTTTCCATCGGGACGATTCGGAAAAGTTTCGGATTCCCACGCCGGTGAATCGAGTGATTAACAGTCAACGATTAAGATCGCTTTCGAGCTTCGATTTAATTCCCCGCCCCTGTCGAAACTTCTTCCGCCGATAGTTAAATCTTCGTTTTACCCCTGGTAATTCGCTTTAACGCCAGGCGGAAACAGAGTTCCCGGGGCGAAGCCTCAATCCAGCGACGACTCTCTGGAGAGCGTAACACGTTCTCCTATCTGCAGTGTGTTTAACAAGAATGTGGACGCCGTTTCTTTGAAAAAAATTTCTTTTTAAATGTAATAAATAATGAGCCAACAATGGCCAAAATAGTGTCCTAAGTGTATTTTCGATCTGTGTGAAACTTTTTACAAAAAAAGTGATTTTAGCGGTAACCCAGAAAATCGGGCCTCTTCAGGTGCAACGCTGATGCAACGAAAATTAGCGATTGGTTGACTTGGGTCACGTGATACGCGAGGGGGCGTGGGCTAGACCTCGAGTGGGAGTGGCGTTGTCTGGTACTGAGCGATCGCAGCTGTAATTTGTTTCGTATCGATTCAAATGTTTGCGTATCGATAAAATTTTATGACAAAAAAGTCAGAACAGTCGAGGATCTCCAGAATATTGAATCGAATCGGTTCAGCTGGCCGGTTTGGTTGCTCGATCGCAAATGTCGTCAATCCCGTTTCAGGCTGATCGACCGAAATGCATCGGCGGTTTTTCGCATTGCCTTGAACGCGACGTGAACGGCGGAACCATAATGGCCGATGGTTCGCGGCGGCGGCCGCTTCACTTCCGGCCGGTAACCGCGGATTACGGGAATTTCGTTGATAGAACAGAGTTAATCGTAGCAATTACGCCTACTTTTAACATTAATCGGGCACGGGTTAATCTTGCACGATGCGGCCTGTCGCTAGGAACAATATGCCCCGCGCTAATGGGCTTTCTATTACGCACGAGGATAATCCAAATTCTCCGGATAATACTCGGCCCACAATTTCGTTTTCCATTAACGCGCTTTCCCGCTTCGGGGAGAGATCGATTGCTTCGCGATCGTTCTCGCTGCCTGTTACCTTGCTGCCTCCGCGGTGACGATCAGCTTCGCGCTAGAAACCGTTGCCCGCGATTAAACGCGTCGCGCTCTGTCAAATCGAATTAGACGAAACGAAGGTCTTTTTCTCTATTTCCTCCCCCCTCTGCTTCGCGTCGTCGCGCCGGCTCGAATATCCTCCCACGTTCTCCATCCGCTGTTCCGTGTCCCGATATCTCGTCCCTTCGTTTTTACCACGGGTGACTTTAATTAAAAAATTTTTCAATCAACGACGGGGATCGAGAAACCGCGAAATGGACGATTCGCAGAAACGCGACGGTCCGTTCTTTCCGTCGCAGTTAGTGACGGAGAAATTTTGACACGTACGTACGTGTGCGGGTTAACGCGGTAGCGAGAACGTCGCCTAAGATAACCGGATATACCCTCCGCCGGAGGGAGATAAATCACGTTTGTAATTACGAGTAATTTCGCCGATTCCACTCTCGGGCCGCGCATCGCTTGCCGCCCGGAACTTTTCGTATATCTGGCGGCAACTTGCCGCCAGCTTTCGTTCCTTCCTTCCTTCCGTCTATGGGGCCGAAGCGGCAGATGCAGCAAACGAGACGGGGGCGGCAGAGCCCGGGCAAAACTCTAATAAGCCACGCGCTGGATCTCGAGCCGTGTATATATCTCGAGCTCTCTCCTTCGCGTATGTTGCCTCGCCTGTTTCGCCAGACAGGTTCCAACTTTATGTTATCTCGAAAGGAAGAAGAGGAGGGAAAAGGGAAATGCTCGATCTCTCCGAAAAAAATCATCGAAGACCACAGCCTGTCGTCCATTCTTACAGATTATATCGCCTGTTTTACCAGACAAATTCCAACTTTATTTTATCTCCGAAGAAAGAGAAAAACGAATTGCTCGATCTCTTCGAAAAAAAAAAATCATCAAAGACGAGAGGAAACTGTCCTCCATTCGTACGGATTAGGTACTCGTTCTGGTGGACGCGACGCGATCTCCACCAGTCCGTGGATGTTAAATAGATCGATCCTCCCTTTATCTCCCTCGTCCTTTTCCTGTCCTCCTCCCTACACCCCCGTCCTGCGTGTCAGGGATAAAGCCGTCGGTGAGACGGCGCGCCCGGTGGAACCCCATCGCACATACCATTCCAGAGTCTCAAGAAATTTTCAATCAAACGTTCGGAATGCCCGGGGCCATCTACATCGAATGCCACGGCAGGAAATAATGCGTGGTCGCGAGCAGAGAGAGAGAGAGAGAGAGAGAGAGAGAGAGAGAGAGAGAGAACCAACCCTCCCGCTTTCTATCTGCCCGCGTCCTTTCTTCATCGGCCGCGCCGTCGTATCCCAAAGACGGTACCCCCGCAGCTTGACTTGCTGCGGCGATGGCGTCGGTAATGGCTGGCGGGTGTGCTCTCGAAGAAAGCACCCTCTTACTCGTGACGTACCAATAATGGATGTGGGATTAAAGGGGCGCAAGGTTTACGGATTCGACTCTCGTACATCGCCACCCCCTCTCCGTCCCCCGCC
>KQ435730.1:170004-192579 GCA_001276565.1 Melipona quadrifasciata | reverse complement strand
TTTGTTTATTCTGGAATTCCGCCCGACACGGTTCTCGCCCCGACAGAAATGACTTTCGACTATCTCTGCCCCCCTCCTCGGCTTTCCCACTATCTTCCCCCTCCGCCCCCTCCGCATCCGTTCTTTTCGCCCGTTCATTCCTTCCCTTCGTTTTCTTTTCCCTCCTCTCGTTTCGCGGCTCTATCCGGGTCGCCGGCAGTTCCTCTTCGTCGTACCCGACGCGACATCCTTATTTCCGTACGGTCGTCATGAAACGGGCCGCTGTCGCCCGAATAAAGTATGGCGCGACAGGTGAGAAAAGTTTCTCCGGCGCTGAAATCCGCGGGCTTTCCTTCCACCCCCCCTCCCCCCTCTGTCTATCCGCCGCCCCGAACGAACCTTCTGCTTGCCAACCTTGCGGTTTACCGCGGAGACCCGCCGAGGAAATATCGCCGGCCGGGAATGGATCGTTGAGTCGCACGGTTTCTCTGTACGTTGTCGCGCGGATTCTTATCCGGGGATTTTTCGGAAATTTTGACATTCGCGAAAATCAGTTAACAAACCCCGAAGGACCGAGAAGTTCGAGAGAAATACTTTCGTCCTGAAGGCGACAAGACAGCAGGCACGTGCTCCAAATTCTTGGGGATTCTGTAAATTTTGGAATTTCCGGGAAAAATACGCAGAGCGAAGATCCAGAAGTCGCGGTACAAATTGGGTCAGGACGTATTCTGTGAATACGGCTCGGAATAAAACGAAAATCGAGAATGACGGGTCAATCGGTCGAGTACTGATTTTCATCATCATTTCGAATCGAATAAACAAACGAGGTTTTGTCAGCACGTTGAAATAATAAATAATAAATTCGATAAGAAAGTTAGCGTACCGCGTCGTGTCGATCACTCGATAACACGAATTAATTATCAATGCAATATCCGGATAATAAATGAATATCGAATAGCTGATGTCATATACAAAACCAGTCACGATAACGATTTGTAGTAATATTTATGAGAAAATTATCAATTCAATTGCACTATAAAATACTGCAAGGTATTTATCAATTCAATACACCTGTACTCGACTGATTTTCAAATCTTCGCAATTTTCGTCTTAGCCTGTACACTGCGTATTTGCTAATTTGTTTTCGAGTGAAATTTCGCATAGATAGCGAAGAGAGTTACGCGAATTCTAACAATAAACATCCTTTTTCACTCGCCACGCGAACGTCGGTATTTCGTAGATGAAACAATCGGAACTTGCGAATTGGGCGCAAAAATTTAAGCGAGCAGCAATCGACGCCCAATTGTCAGAGTCGGGTGATTTAATTTCAAAGGAAATTCTGAATATTTCGGCGATGCTGGGACCGTAACAAGTGGGGAGGGAACGATCCTCGGATATTAGAGCTCTGGCTCTTCCGTAATTGTGGACATTTTAAATGGACACACAATCCGAAAAGTTACTCGTTTCTACCTCGTGTTTTAACCTTTATTACGCGATTATTTATCAGGTTTCCCTTTTATTTCAATATTTTCCTTTTTACTCGCGTTGTTGGGGATAACGTGGCGGAGGATTTACGATGGGCGGCTATCCTTGTTTTATCGTAACGTCCGGTCGGATTGTAACGTTCGGGATGTTCGTTTAAATAGATCCGCAGAGCATCGGGTTACTTTCCTCTTTTTCTTTTTTTCTTCCTTTACTGGTTGTTTAAAATTGCAGAAATCTCGGAAGTGGGTTAACGAGCTTCGGGGCTCTAGATTTCTTTTAGAAGCTTCGAGTTCGATGTTTGCACCAGAATCATTAGCGTAGTTCCATCATCAATTTGTAGGTGTGACACTCGAGTGAAAATTATTCTAATCGAATGTAGGTACACTTTCGCAACGCGTATTTTTTTTTTTTTTTTTTTGTCACTGAGGGTGATTTTAGCGGGCCTCTTGAGGTGCAACGATGATGCAACGAAAATTAGCGATTGGTTGATTTGGGTCACGTGCTTCGCGAGGGGGCGTGGCGTACATCTCGAGTGGGAGTGGCGTTGTCTGATACTGAGCGATCGCGCCTGTAATTTGTTTTCTGTCGATCCAAATGTTTGTCAATATCGATAAAATTTTATGGCAAAAAAGTCGTCTTCATTTCCTAGTCAGAAGACGAATCGTACTGGGGTACAAGTCGTGCAGTTTTTTAATTTCCTCTTTCCCCTGGTCAAAGGGCGTGCAAGGATTTTTCATTAAAACTTTTAGCCTCTCGCGAAGAAACGTCTTATCTTTCAGTCTCTCGTATCGTTGCGTGATTGTGACACGTGCAGTTCTTTGCCTCCGCGCAATATCTTTCGTTCCGTGTGTAACGAAAATTCGCCAGAAGCCGCGGTAATTGTGGAGTCACGAGGTCACGCTCGCGGATGAAAATTCAGTTTGGAACGGCGACGGCCGACTTTCGAACGAACGCCGCCGGGTCACGCCGGTTCACGACGATCGAGACCTGTTTCATCGATCGCCCTCCCTCCCGCCCGAGTAGAATACGCGGCACCCGCCAACGATTGATGGAGTTTTAATTGTCGAGCGTGTTTATCGTTCCTTTTACTCGAGCTACCATTTAGCGGGGTTCCTTGCAACGATGCTCGATGTTCGAACATGTTGACATAAATCGACGACGACATCGGGAAACACCGTTTCGCGATCACGAAGCATAAACGTCTGCGAGTCGTTTACTCCGCGACGTGAAGCTCGAATAGAACTATCTTTCGGGAGGAATCTCGATGTAAATGTAGCGGAAAAAATTCCAAAGAAAAACTAAGTGAACGTGTTTTATACGAATATTACTATTCGGGGTGAGAACAATAATTAATAATCGCAGATTGGTCGCTGAAATTTTTACGAAACAAAATCAGCAAGTGAAATTGGAAAAAATCTAGAGTACCAAGCGTGATTAGAGAACCAAACGTTACAAATAATGATTGTAGGTGTCTGAGCAGTTTGTTTTCGTCTTTTAGAACCATCATCGATGGGGCAAATTCTATTTCGCTTAGTAATAATCGTCGACTTATTTTTGTGGGGCTTTACAATCCGTCGCAATCACATTCAAACATTTTCAAACCCACTTGGGTTGCTTCCTTGAATTAAATTAAAAGAAAGAAAGAGAATGGAAATAAATTTCTCTCTTGATTATCGTAAGGAGAATTGTTGTAAATCTTTCTCGTCGTTAATGAAGAAATTTCTCTTACCATCTTTAGTTATCAAATTCTATTTTGTACGCTGTTCTCGTTATATAGGGTGGGTAAGTTCAAAAGTTATATTTCTCTCAAATGTTGGAAACCGCCAGAGCGTTTGGTCCACCCTGTAGTTGCGATCCCTGACAATAATACAGAATGCAATAAGAAAGTCGTGCTGTATGCGTACGTGGCTTCGCACGTGGCGCGAGAGCTAACGATATTGCCAAATAAAGCCGGGAAGAAGGAAGAGAACGGCAGTCGCAATAACACCGGCGATGTAACGCGCGTTTACTTGGCGCGGCTCTCGACCGATAGCACCGGCAAAGACCGATAAAATTCACCCCGGCAATATCGGGGCATTGCTGTTGAAGCGTCACACGTTTGTCGTCGTTAGCCGAGCAGCCCGTAATCCGGGCTATCCGAGACGATGATCTCCAAGACGAAACTTCCACCTCGGTGCTGAAAAATTCCAGAACCGCCGCGCGTAGCTCGGTGAGATCGGCCGAGATGACCGACTTTCGGAATCGGCGGGTCAAGAGTTCGCCTCGGAACCCACGGGGGCGACTAACGACCGTCCGTCTCCAACTACGTACGTACTCGAACGAGCCGGGAGAAACACGACCGGGGCTCAGGGGTAAAGGGTAAATGGGTTTCGAAGAGCGATTTCGACGGCGGAAACCGGTTGGGAATGCAACGACAAACAACGCGACGAATGTAAAGCGACGGATCGAGTATTCGCGAATCCAATTTTGATTCGCAGCGACTTCGATCGTCCCTCGAAAACGTGATTATCTAGTCTAGCAGCGATGAAAATTTGAACTGACGTCCACCGAAGATCTATTGAACAATGGATCTCGTTTTAAGGCGACTTTGCGTAGAATGTGAGTAGAAAAGTGAGAATACTTTTTTTTTTTTACCGAAAATTGTAAAAAGAAATTGCAAAAGGTCGAAAAATTTCTTTCCAATTTCGTAACCAAGTTGACCACAATTGTGAAGACTGAAGTGTCTCTCCTTGAATTTCGTTGAATATCCTAACATTCCGTTAACCAACCCCCAACCCCAATGTTCAGAGTTTGATAAAATAGTAAAAAGAAAAAAAATTGTACAGCGAGTTTTGAGAAATTTAGCGATGAAAAAAATTCCTGTACGCGTTCAAATTTTTACTCTATGGAAAAAGTATCTTTACTCTCTCATCTGTTACATGATATAAAATCATTTTCCAAAAAAAAAAAAGAAAAAAAATAAATTCGCCATTGGAAAAGTCTGTAAAAGTTTCACGCTTTGAAACGAGACCAAGTGGACCTTTTTTTAACAATGTTATATCAGTCGTTGGCAAATATACTCTTCACTATATCTAGATTCATCTGTTAGGGTGGTTCTATATTCTGCTATATTCGTATAATTATAAAAAGTGTAAAAGCGATTGCAACTTAAGTCCGCTAAACGTGATTTTTGAAAAGAACTTCTCCAATAAAGAATATAATAAATAATAAAGTTGATAGAAGTTTCACATTTTAAAAGTTACATCAGTTTAAATTTCATTTGAATTGTTGATACTTCGACTGAATTTTGACAGTCATTTGCGAGAATGATCGAAGACTTTCCACTTTCGTCCGAACTCGTGTTCGCCATCGACGGGGGGAGAACGACGAGGGGGTTGAAAACGAAGCTTTCCGTAACCCGGTTGGACCGAGTCCAGCCACTTTTCGGATCCTCGCATTTTTTTCGACCGGCTGATGAAGAGATGAGAAACGCGGTGACGAGCGCGAGCTGGCGGTATCGCGGGGGGCGCGTGGGAATGAGGGTGCAGCCGGAGCGGCGCCTCCGCGCTTTCCGGCTGCCGGTCGCGCGACATTGCGACAATCGCGCCGGGCGTCCTGCACGACCGCTCGTAAAATCGAATTATTAGTTACCGGAGCATCGGTGCAATTCGCGAAAACATCTCGTTAAATCATACCTTGTTTCTGCCCCCGCGCTGGATTTATATTCCGCGATGTTTGTTTGCTTAGGAAAAACAACGTTACGCCATCTCCTTTTTTTGCGATTTCTGCATTAAGGATGGTTTCCCTGACATCCATAACTTTACAGAGACAGGAATGTGGGTCATTTTCTTTTTTTTTTTTTTTGAAAGTGGTTCAAATCCATTTTTGGAAAAAATAGTTTCAGTGAGGTGTAAATGTGCCCTCGTTTTATATTTATAATGACAAAGTCGACGGTGTACAATGTCCTCGTAAATTAATCAAAAGAAGTTTAACTGTAAAATCTTTTTTTTTCTTTTTTTCTCTTTTTTGAAAGTGGAACAAGTCCATTCGTAACAATTCAAACGCAAACCCTTAAATATCTCGACAAATGTATGAATAAATGGACGTGCACCACTTCCAAAAACAACGGTCCAATTAACTAGAAACTACCGACGATTAAAGAATAAAATTTTCGTATAATCAGAGACACCGAGGTCGAAAAGAATAGAGGGAATTTGTGTGTTTTACCAAAAAAATTATTTAAATCTTTAAAAACACGCCGAAGTGAAGTTTCACGTTTGTGAAATATTTAAATATCTAACATTTACGAATTGGCCATTTTCTCCACTTTGGTAGTTCTAGTATTAAAAATGGGGTTGTTTGTAGAGGAAAGGAAAAGGAACAGGAAACTGTGTACGAAATTTCGGGATAAATTTTTCAGTCGAGTGAATTTTCAGAAACTGCGGGTTTCCGTCAAGTAAACAGAAATGTTCCGCTTAACTGTGCTTTTTCGTCTGCGTAAATGGAAGTTATTAAACTTCGAATTTTTCGACGATACACCATTTTGTTCGATTTACTCTTAATCCATCCTTCGGACAACTTTACGATACCTTCGTTCAATATCATCCTCGGCAGTGAAACTCGGCATTGCCACAATTTTTAGAAAAGGGCTTCTTCATCGTGCACATCGGATATTTTTTTCTTTTCGGAAATAGTAAAGTGTGGAAAATGTAGCTTTTTGAAATCAACGCCAAATCAAACAAATGTAAATATAAGCTTGAAGAATCAGCTGTCAGATGGCGCAATGAATTTCCAGTTAATTATTTTGAGGAAATAAAATAAACGAAGTTAATTATATATTTGTAACTTCGAAGTTAATTATATGTTTATACATATATATATATATATATATATCGAGCCGTGATGACCGGCCGCGTGGATGGATCGCGACACGCGCGACAGATTATGCTTGCCGCGTCTCCGGGGGTGGCGGTCCCGTGACACGCGGCTGATAAACAAGCTTGGACGCGATACGACGTATCGAGCCGCTATCTCGATTTCCTCGTCGAGCGAAAATATAATTGTTTCCGCAAAACTGGCTGGGACGGTGTCAACAGCGGCGAATCGTCACGGAGACGTCGTCGCGTGGACAATTAAAGGAGGAGCGGCGGAGCCGAGCGGAGGGACGATCGCGAAGGGCTGAAGGACGCCCTCGACGTATCTTGTTCGGGTAAAGTGTACCGGTCGGAAAGTTTGCGCGCCGTGTCTGCAAATATCCGAAGATTCACAGTCGGCAGCTCGTGTCTGTCGGTCGTTCGCCGCCCTCTCGAGAACGGCCGGCCCGCCGTCGACGCGTTGACGGTCGATTCGTCGCCGCATATATGTACACAGAAGAGGGAACGTAGGAGCAGGTAGCAACGCGCGGAGGGGGACATATTGACGGAGGGGACCGGAAGTGAAGGGCCATCGCCGCGGTGCAACGCGGTGGACGAGGACGAGGTGGATTCTCGTCTGGCGAACTTTTCCTCGGGTAAACGCAATTAAGCGATGGAGCAGCGGCGCAATTTGCCCGGAACACCAAGCGGAGAAACTCTCCTTGTGCACAAGTGGAATAATCTCGAGGAGGAAAATCGAGGGCTCGGAGCGCGCGAGATCGATTGATGGAGGCCTCTGCCTGCCCCCCTCCCTTCGTGTCCTCGCATCGTTGTACCCCTAGTGTAACGCTCCGCGTCGAGAAAGAATTCGCAGACTGAAATCTCCGATGACACGATTTAGATCTCGAAGAAAAAGAAAAAAACTGTACCCTAGTACGATTCGTCTCACTGAAAGGAGTCCAGAAGTAACTGTTCCGAGAAACTAGGAAATGAAGACCTTTTTGCCACAAAATTTTATTGATATGCAAACATTAGAATCGATACAAAACAAATTACAAGCGCGATCGCCACTCCTACTCCACGCCCCCTCGCGAATCACGTGACCCAATTCAACCAATCGCTAATTTTCGTTGCATCAGCGTTGCACTCGAAGAGGCCCGATTTTCTGGGTTACCCCCGCTAACATCATTTCCAGTGATAAAACGCAGAAACGATGTCGATTCGTAGCGATAGGACCGGATAGGATCGGTTAAATGCAAAATTACTTCGTTTACGTTTAAAAGTAAAGAACTGTTTGAAACCGCGGTGGACACCAGAGAGGAGAAAGCTTCGAGAGAAGTTGCGAGATGCAGATGAAGGGGTAGATAGAGAATAAGAAGGGAAGAAAGATCGAAAAGGGGGTGAAAGGCGAGAGGAAGCGAAAGAAAAAGGAAAAAAAAAGTATTAGGTGCGCTTGGCGAAGAAGAACGATAGAGAAGAGGTGGAAACGAACGAAGCCAAAGAAGGGAGGATGTAGCGTGTGCGCGCGGGTGGTGAGAGAGAGAGAGAGAGAGAGAGAATGGGTTGAAAGGAATCTTTTCGATAGAGAGGCTGTGTAAGCCGGTCCCCTCTCCGCCCCCTTGCTACCCCCTTGCCTGCTCGAACGGTTCTCGAACGGTGAACGAGTCGTGTACGGCGCGGCGTGCACGTAGAGGCTCGGCATCGACGTCTCTCCACGTCCGGGTAGGTATCGGTGGAAGGAAGTACCGAGTGCCCGAAAGGCGGCGTGCTTGCGCGGCACCGGTGTGTGTCCGATGTTATCTGTGGTTGCCATGGGGATGCTATTGATTGGCCGACGCGCCGACAGACGTCACGGGAGTCGCGGCGCCGCTCCGACTATTGCCTGCCGCCCTGCACCCCTTCTACGCGCTCTGGCCGTCCACCGCCTCCTACTCCTGCACCTCCTGGCTCCTGGCTCCTCTTTCACCCCGATTCACCCTGTTTCGCTGAGCGCGGAGGGCAAGCTCTAGCTCTCCTCGCCGCCCACCCGCCGCTTGCCTATCCCTCGCGCGTTTACTAGTCCACTCACATGCCATACCTCCGAGCCCTGTTCCGCGCGTTCGACCGCGCACAAACGCATCCAAACACACGAGAACCCACTCTCTCTATCTCTCTCTGTCCGACTACATCCAACTGACGATCGCGGTTCCTGCCCTTCTAGACCCGCTTTGGTTAGTTCACGTTGCCTGCTAACCCTGCTCTCCCTTTCTCTCTCTCTCTCTCTCTCTCTCTCTCTGCGTCTAACTTCTCGACTGTTACCTGTACTCAGCGGGATCGAGTACACGTGAAATTTCGAATGTCTTATTACGATACTGCGAAAGGTACTTGAGTTCTCCGGGAAACGCGTTGAACTTGATCGTGCCGCGCAGACGTAGGTAAACAGCGTTGTCGAGGATAATTGCGCGGTGTTGTTTCCGTCTGAACGAAGATGGAGGCAGACGAGAAGACGCTGACTAAATAAATAAGTCGATCTCGGTCGGCTGAAGAAAGAAATTTCCAATCTCTCGCGATTCGTAACGATCGCCTCGGACAATTCGCAAGCTGGCCTTCCTACGAAGGAGGTCTGACCTCGACCGGGTTCCGATTTCTATTGGGTCGTAACACCCACGCGTGATTGTACGCCCCGAATGACTACAGAGCAAAGAAACGGAATTCTTCAAGACCGCCAAGAAAATCTTCATCAACACGTTGTTGAATGCAACGAAGATTGGTGAAAACAATTCGAGCAAATGTTGATGATTAAAATTTTTCAATATTAGCTTTAGCAAAGCACACAAAAATTATTTTATTCGTGCAATACGTACGCTGTAAATATTATTCGCCCATATTCGTGGTATATCGTAACATTTTTGTTGCTCGATTCTAATTTTCTTGCTTTTTTTTTTTTTCACTTTACGGCGTAGTTTTCTCTATAGTCTTGTACGTGAAGGACCATCGACTTTGCTATATCGTAAAAGAATGAATGAAAATTAGACACGAGTTTACACGCTTTAATTTATTAGCTGCAGGTAATATTTCAACGTAGAAAATTTATTCAACGATCGAACCGAAGAGAGAGAATATTCTCGAAAAAGGAGAGATTTTATTCAAGTTTCCCCTCTCTTCGTTGTATCACTCCGTGTATAGCTCTGGCGGCGATAAGTGAGTAAAGAAAAGTTGTTCGGCACACGACGCGACGACTCGTGTGACCCCATCTCCGGGACCAGCCATCCTGGCGCCTAACGAGTCGTATATAAAACGCGCGGCACAGCTTGTCCCCGTGTGTGGTAGCCACCGGTATTAGCACGCGAGTTTCTTGGAACGAAGCCTCCTCTCTCGTCAATGAACGGGAACAAAGAAGGGGAGGGGAAGGAACGCCCTCTGCGGACAAATTCCACATAGCGAGTAGCTCGATTAGAATCTGCCTAATGGATCGTGATCGATCGCGTCTGCCAGGGGGAGAATCGGTCTGCGACGAGGGGATTGATAGGCGAGAGAACCCGCTGTTTTAGGGCGGAATTAGGAATCTGACGCGGGCTTTGCCGCGCGATCGTGCGTAGAAAATATCCATCCCTGGCAGAGACATAGAAGAAGCGTTCCACGCGACGAAACCAATTCAATCATTCCATGTTCGTGAGATTGGCAAAGTGAATACTGATAATCGATCCAAGAATATTTTGATTCGCGCGTGTTCCTGGAATCGCGCGCCCTTTCAGAGTGCAACGCATGAAAATCCCTGGAAATCTGACAAACTTCTCGCGTCGTACCTTGATTTTCGAGCGATTAAACTGGAAATTGTGAAGTTAATTAAAAAAAATCGGCGAAAGAACAGAAGAAATTACAAACGAGGAAACTGTTGTTAATTGCAAACGTGGGAACTGGGACTTTGTAAGCGTGGTCGTACTTTCCGTTGCCGTTGCACGGTTGAAAAATACGCCGAGCCCCAAGCGTGTAGATGTTCGAGCGCTTTATCCCAGTTACGCCGGATTATCGTATCCGCGCGAATTTTTCTGAATTAAACGATCATCAGCGGAGCTGGCAATTAAGCCCTGATTTGTTAAAACTCGTAATGACGAATTTTCCAATTTCCCATTAATTAACAGGCGCCGAAGGAACTTTTAATCACGTCGTTGGAAATCGCTTTCTTCTTGAAAATGTTCGCCCGCATTTCCGCGCAGGTTGCTTTTTACGAATTTAGCGCTAATTTCTCTCTCGAATATTGAATTCCCTACGAAGTGATTTCGCGTGTCATTCGCGGTAATTTCGAGGCTCGTTTCGGGATTTTCCAATCGTGCAAAATTCAAAATTGAAAGATTTTTTTCACGACTAAGTCTCCGTTACGGTCTTGAAGATTGGAATCTTTAAAATTCGCTGTAAGAAGTGTTTTGTTGAACTTTGAACATTGGAGTCAGAGTAGATAAAGTAGACAAAGTGTTGGGATTTCTTGAATTTTCGTAATTTAACCCTAAAATGGGGGAAAAAGAAAGATCACACAAGTTGTTAATGAGAAATTTCGACCTTCGAAATGATGATGAGTTTATAGCAAGTTAAAAAGTGACACAGTCATGCTCCTTGCACTGCAAAGAAAAAGAAAAAAAGAGAGAACAGAGACAAAGGAAGGAAGCACAATAAAACTACCAGAGCCTGAATTTCCCCGCCGTGGTAATAACAGTTGGCTTCCAAATTCCGCATACAAACACACACATATACACATATACACGCGCGCGGGGCGGAATATTCCGCGCATCGATGTCTCGGAATTAAGATTCAGCAGACAGGGAGGAGAATTTCATTATTCGGCGTGCAATTAAATTGCACTCACGGACGTCTTCCTTTGATATAATCCGGCGAATGCAACGTTTGTCGCGACACGCGTATTCGTACGCGTTCCCCAGGAGTTCGTGTTCTATTAAAGACAAGTGTGTCAATAGGTGTTGAATTGCAGTCCGCCGTGTCGTAAAGCGAAATGCAGTTTCAAAGACACTACGAAGATAAATCCTTTATATTATGCAAGCGGACCGCAGAAATATGTGTATATATTTCGCGAGAATACGCGTACACACGCGCACAGTTTGCCCCCGATCTGGAAATTAATCCCGCGATACTGTGAAGAGGGAAAAATTGCACAAAATTTTACCTTTTACGTGGTTTAAAATAAAAACACAAAGTTTATATTAATTTAGAAATTAATTGAAAGGAAAACAGAGTAGGTCCGACTAACGGCGCTGGAATAACGTGCCCACGCACGTCGAGAATTTTTTGTCCCAGAATTGCAATATTTTCTCAGTTTCGAGTATATTTAAGTATAACCCAGGCAGAACGAACAACAAATTAATTACTTCTCTCAATAATTTTTGTCCAGTGATATCATACCGACGAGTTCAAAGAGAAAGCGACGAATTATTGTATACGGTTTGGTCACTCGTTATGGTCCGCAATCAGTTGCCAGCGCAACTCTCTCAACATCTTACAAATATCCTCTACTTCAAAACCTTCAAAATTTTCGTGTTCGCGCTGTCACACACAACCCTACTCTCATATTTTACGTCAGAGCCAACTAATTAGCAGTTCACGGGCCCTTGCCCCCACTTTCCTGATCGCTTCCCTCTCCGCTTCATCGATCTCCCTACTTGCTTAGTAGGGAAATCAACAGACTGAGAGAGTGAGGCAAGGAACGTAGTGGGGACGTCGATGCAGAGGAGGGGGAAGCGCTAGCAATCAAGAAAGTGGGGGCAAGGGCCGCCAGTTAGCCACCTCTGTTTTACATCTTAACACTTTATGTACGGAGCAGTTTCAGGATTAGCAGATTGCACGAAGATTATGGGGTGTTTTTCCGTATCGTGTACATCATTTTGGCTTCGTTTGGCTAATTAAGCGTAAAAACGCCTATTAATAGGCTTCTCGTACATTAAGTATTTAAGACTTGGTCTTCTTTGCTGTGATAATCGCACGAGGCTCGCAGCAGGCGACAATTATCTCACACGAAGAATGCTGTCGCACTCGTGCTGGCGTTCCATTAAACGTTAAATTGGAGGATCGATTAATGCCCTCAGTCGTGAAAATAAACGAAAAACATGAAATTCAGACTTGATTCTCTGGGGCAGTGGCGATGGGGAAGTTAATAGCTTCGAGACTGGCGCGATGTGTGCGCGTTTGTTCAGTCCAGACCGAGGATATCGCGATAACAAGCGTGCAAACAAACCAGGTTTAGGTTATTTAGGTTCGAGTTCCTGGATATCTTCCTTGCAACGGGAAATTCGGTGATATTCCCATTTTCTCGTTGGTCGCTCGCCGGTTCGAAAGGATTCGCGATTCGCGTTTGTTTCATCGCGCGTCACGCGCACATTCGCGTTGTAAACGCGAGCTGGACAAACTGGCCGATTAAACCTTAGAAAGAAAACCTTCGCGTCAGAATTGATTTTTCAAACGGGGTCAGTCAGAAGCTCGAAAACGGAGGCGATCGTTAACTGCGCGATTCGTTACAGCCGGTATAACCGAAAATCGCCAAAAATTGGCATCGTTCTCTGGTTTTCGAGCGTTTTCGCAACTTCGCGTAACAGAGGGAGAAGAGAAGAGAGAGGGAGATGGAAAGTTTTGGATTCGAGGCATTAGAAGCGATGACGCTTGAGCGTCGGTGGCAGTTAGCGCGGATAAACTGAGGCGGAGACCGCATTAGCCGAGGAGCTTACGTCCTGTTTGTCGACTGTCGCCTGCAACTTCGAAACAACGATTACCATTCGCGCGCCCAAGATGTATATTTGCTGGCAGACCTTCCAAACAATCGTCGGGACGCTAATAAAACTGGTTGCAGCTGCAATCGCGAGAGCGTGCAGTGAATACCGCGTCAGCGTGGCAATTAATAATCGTTGCATTTGGCCGGACGGCCCTTGCGCATATTAAAGCACCCGCCCCCATAAAATCTATGTGTTTACGGTTCTCGCGGGGCTTCGGGAACGCGCTATCGACTGCGCAGCGTTATTTCTAATTCCGCGGGAATTACATTATCGCTGTAATGCTGTACTTTCCGCCACATTCCTTCCAATTTTTCCACTTTTTCGCGAGATCGCTCTGCTCGTGTTTCTTTTTTTATCAGCGACATCGCACGCTATCGTTTTTAACCTCTTACAATTAGCTGTGGTGCCGCTTTTAGAAATGTGTACCTAATAACGATTATACTCGTCAAACACACAGTATATGTGTAAAATTGGTTTTTCTTTTCGTGGAAAATCAATAATTTTATCGCTTGACTTGATTGATATTTTTCGCAAAACTTAAACAAACGAGTCGAATTGGCAAAAATAGGGGAAAAGGAAATTAGAAATTTAATTTATTTGGAAAATGAAATGGCTTTTTCGATACACTCCAGCGGGAAGTTCGCAAGTGTGAATTTTTCGTTATTCATTTTGTATAATGTCTGTCAAACAAATAGCTCCAAGCCCAAAAGCAAATTTTTCCAATATATACGTGCCCAAATTGACTTTTGCAACAAGTGGCGCAAGATGGCGCACGCGGCGAGCGATGTGAAAAGAACTAGCCAAGTCTGATCCTCAAGATATTCTCGCTAAAAAGATGCCTGAAAGTTACTTAAATATGTTTCATCTTCCACGAAAGATTTAGTTCGGGTAATAAATTGCAATTCGTACTCGTCGTTACGCAAAAAATTCCTTCGTGACGACTAAATATTCTTCGAGTCATTCGCAGCCAAGGGGTTAATATTTCACTTAAAAGCGGCTGAGATGCCAGGTGCCAGCTGCAGCGGCGAACGAAATTAAAATATATATATACACGCCGGTGTGGAAACACCGGCGATCTTGCGCTCGCGTTTAAGAGTAAGATTCCCCCTCTTATTCGACGATACACGGCGAGCTGCGCTGTAAATCTGCCCTAAGTGGTACAAGTGAGAGGGGGTGGGGGGTGCGAAGTGTTTTAAAGCGCGACGTGACGATTCTTCAATTTTTCTCGTTACGTCTCTCTCGTCTCTTTCATCACTTCGTGCCTCCTTCACCGTGGAGGAGCCGAGCCGACCGCAAGGTGGCGAAGTAAAAATGAAGAAAAAAAAGAAGATGGCCGACCGAGAGAGCCAAGGCGAGAAAGAATGAAACTAATTGCGGGCGCGTCGGCTACGAATCGCTCCTGTAACGACGTCCCCTTCGTCGACGTGTTCTTCTTAACGCGACGGGGGAAACTTTTTTTTTTTTTTTTCATTCGCGTGATATTCTAACGACGCGGCGCCACCAGCAATCATCGGTGCTGTGTTCCTCCATCGTCGGATTATTGTCATTGTTAGGTTCACGCCGGGACGGTTTTCGCACTTTCCTCTCTTCTCGTAGTTCCTTCTTATTGTAGAGTCGTACTTCAGTGGTGGAACGTCGGTTTAACGATACAGCTGATTTCGCCGTCGAGAGGAGAAACTCTCGCGTTTCCCCAAATTGTGAATTGCGACTTGATAATTACAATGTGCAAACAGTATTGTTTCTCTGTGAAATTACGATTTCATAGTTACACTGTCGTATGTTCTTCGACAACGAATCTGCATAAACATTCGCGAGATCGCGTGGTCCTGTTTCTTTTTTTTCTTTTTTCTTTTTTTTTTGCCCCCCGCGCCCCCTTCGAGAGATTCGACGTTCGACAGCCATTTCACCCTTCGGATTCGATTCGTTTTCCACGAAGTAAGCGTTCGAGAGCTGGCTCGCCTCTAACCGAAGCAACGTTCCAATATTTTTTACCGGATCTCGGTTAATTTATAGCCGAGGCTGAGGCCTGGCTGGCAGCGGAGGGATCCGTTGCACAAGAAACGGACTCTCTCGCGCGCGCGGACGAAAACGACAGTTCGATCCTCCGCGCTCCACCGTGTGATTTAGATATCGCGTTCCTCTGACTGCCAAGTTATCCTTTTTCTTTCATATCCCTCCTTCCCCCCCCCCCTCCTCCCCGTTGCCCCTCTCGCGCAAATTCTTTCTCTTCTTTACCCCTGTCTTTTTTTTTCCCTTTTTGTTATTTGTATACCGATCCAAGCCGAGATGTTGCAGCAGCGCAAGCGGCGGCGGCAGTAGCAGCGGCGTCGACGGCAGCAGAAAATCTCAAATAAATCCTTTCGTAATCCCGCATCGCTCCTTTCAGCCAGTCCGGATTTCCACTACTCGCTTTTATGCCACCTCCGCACCCTTCGAAAACTCTCCACCCCGTTATCTGTTGCCCTCCTTTCCTCCTCCTCTTCTCTCTCTCTCTCTCTCTCTCTTTCTCTCTCTGTGCTCCATCCTCTCTATTCAATCTATCCCTCTGTGTGTGTATCTCTCTCTCTCTCTCTCTCTCTCCATCTGTTTTCTCTTTCTCGATTCTCGACGACTCCGAGTCTCTCGCTCGCCCCTCCCGGTTTCGTTCACTTTTTTCCGTACGACCGTCAACAGCCGTACTTGCTGCGCGCGGCATTCACGGGCCATCGTCATTACGATATCTGTCGTACGACGCGGACGGGGGGCGGCGGCGGCGGGTTCCGGCCTGGCTCGTTGCGAAAACAATTTCGCGCTGCACAAGCCGAGCTTTCCTCCGTCAGCCTCCATCCGTCCCTCGGAATTGGATATTGTAAGGTCCTTGCCGAGACTTGCCGCGAGCGGGGCCAAACGCGTTTATTCCGCGGGCTGCGCGACGCCGTTGCATCGACGTCGACGAGTAGTTTCTGGGTTAGGATTCTCGACGAGAACCAGTCCTCTCCGCTTTTGCTCCCCCCCCCCCCCTCGAGCGAGAGAAAGAGAGGACTCCCCTGCCAAAACCGACGTGCACCGTGCAGCGAATTAAAAAGGACTCTTGCGGATCAAATGCGTGGTACACTCGACGTATAATCGAGGGAATTTTTTTCTTGTTTTTCTTTTTTTTTTCTTTCCTTTGCGAGAATATAGAAAAAGCACGCGCACTCGAGGACGAACGTCTCCTGACGTTCTTTCGCCTTCGTTAACGAAACAGTGGTTTCAATTGGCGGTGTATTTCTCGTGAATGTCATTTCCGTACGCACGCGAAGAAAAAACCTGTACCCCAGTACGATTCGTCTCACTGAAAGGCCCAGAAGTGACTGTTCCGACTAGGAAATGAAGACGACTTTTTTGCCATAAAATTTTGAATCGATAGAAAACAAATTACAGGCGCGATCGCTCAGTGCCGGACAACGCAACTCCTACTCGAGGTCTACCCCACGCCCCCTCGCGAATCACGTGACCCAAGTCAACCAATCGCTAATTTTCGTTGCATCAGCGTTGCACCTGAAGAGGCCCGATTTTCTGGCTTACTTTCTGGGATAAAATTTCGTTGATTCTTCTCCAAATTGTGTTATCTTACTCGGTTATTAAATAAAATAATTCTTCATTTCGTTTTTGAAATGCAGTTGTTAGGCACTTGTTAGGTTGCAATTTTTATAAAAACAATTAGCGAGCCTGCTCTTAGATTCTATCGCGTAAACTTTGTTTCGTTCAATAGGATTTATTCGATTTGTCCTCAAGATAAAACTAAGAGTAATTAATCAAAACGAACCGTTCCTTTTTTTCTATCTCAAATCTCTCTGTTTGTTCATCTTTGTTTCAAACGAACTTTGTCCAATGCTGATGCACACGTACATATGCAGCGACATCCAGGGAGTTGGACAGAGTTGGACAGAACAAAGAAGAGAGAGAGAGAGAGAGAGAGAGAGAGAGAAGGGAAAAAAGCCGTGTTTCTAGGCCCGCGTTCTGTCACTTCTATCCGGCTTACGCTGAGCCACTTTTTATGCTATCCCTTATTCCAGGCTTATCGTGACGAGATGAATGCAATATGATATCAAAAGAGGAAGGAATTCCATAAAAGAGTACACACGAGTCCGCTACAAAGGAGCTCAGCTCTCTCTCTCTCTCTCTCTCTCTTTCTCTCTCTCACTCAACTCACCCGTCTCGCCTCCTTCGTCTGCGAGCGTTTTATTGAAACGCTCTCTTGGGGACCGTGTTGTATGTTTAAGACGGAATTGCTCGAATTCGATATCGAAACCCACCCCCCCCCCCCCTATTGTCTAAGACCGAGTTCGCGATTAAATTCGCCCGATCCCGATTCGGTTCTGGGTTATACTGTTCCGAGACTACTGCTCGTTCTCTCTCTTTCTCTCTCTTGGCTTATCCGCCGATCGAACGCCATTTTTATCCGATTTTGTTTGCCTTCTTCGGGGAATGCAGGGTATTAGGTGGATGGTATTTTAATGGGAGTTTATAGAGGGTGTATTACGACCACGCAGGATAGGAACGTTATCGGAGGTCCCGAGATTTTCAGATTTAGCGCGGAATAAATAAATACTTCCCAGGCTAATATTTAGGCCACTCGAATATCGAAACTATTACCATTTTTTTTTCTTTTTTTTTTTTGTAATGAAAAGAAGTGAAACAATAAATTGATTCATCTTCTGCGTCTTGGAGCTTGGAGCTTCTACTTTCAAAGTGCGTGGTTCGTTTTATTCTAGAATGTTTCTTCTTTTTTTCACATCACGTAGCGAATATTTTCTTTCAAAAAATACTTCAAATTGTTACGTAATGTGTAAAAACATTGAAGAATGTTCTTTGTGACTGAGTCTAAGTCTAACGTTCAAAGTTCGATAAAGAATAAATCATGTTCTTTCGTATTACGAAATCATATCAAGTGTTTCGTTCGAATTTCAAGTCTTCACTTTTCGGGGAAGAAAGCCACGGGATGCTGACATTTTGGAATAAAACGAACGATGCATTTCGAAATTAGGATCTTTACGCATTTTCTTCTTTTCTACAAAATTACAATAATTTAAATATTTGATATTAATGCCGATTACGTTAATGAAATAAATACACTATGTCGATATTATGAATAATACATTTTATCACTGAAAGTTTTTGATTTTAGCGGGGGTAACCCAGAAAATCGGGCCTCTTCAGGTGCAACGCTAATGCAACGAAAATTAGCGATTGGTTGATTTGGGTCACGTGATTCGCGAGGGGGTGTGGCGTAAACTTCAAGTAGGAGTGGCGTTGTCTAGTACCGAGCGATCTGTAGTTTGTTTTTATCTATTCAAATGTTTGCATATCAATAAAATTTTATAAGAAAAAAAGTCAGAACAGTTGCTTCTGGGCCTTTCAGTGAGACAAATCGTACTGGGGTACAAGTCGTGCAGCTTTTTCTCTCTTTCCTTTTCTTTTTAGGCGCGTCATTTTTATATTATGACGCGTCGCGTTATTCCGAATGATCGAGCAATCTTGATTGTTTCTCCCGTAAAAAACGGTTCCACCGTCTCACCGTCGTTAATGAGTCACGCCAGCGAGATCTCAGGCGAAGATTGTCGTGAGAACGCACCTGCTGCGAAATATACAAGTCAAACAGCAAAAAAATAATCAGACAGTCAAACAGTAAATAAAATAACTCTGTAATCATCCAAGATCTGGGAAAGCTAAATTCGCGAACGAGCAAGGAACGAAAAGAATGCTCTCGTAGGAACGCGTGGGCGTAGAACAGAGAATATCCGGAGGGGCAACTCGCGTTTCCTCGAACGAGTTTGATAAACGTCGACGTAATGGTCGGGCGTTCAGCGAGCTATACTCTCGAATTATCCGTGACAGGGACTTAATTAAGGGTAGAGAAGAAAAGACCTGGGCTGTGACCACGTCGAGCGCAATGGCCACGTCATGTTTGAACGATAGGGAAAACGAACGATCGATCGCGGAAAAGAAACACGTATTAATCGTATTTGGGTACCGATTTATTTGAAAAAATTGGCACACGTAAAACAAATTTAATTAAATTAAATTGGTAGCTTAATTTAATTAAAGTAGTATGTAAAAGCAGTAGATTTTATGTAAAGATTCATTTATTTCAGTGAAATACGTAGTATTTGTAATTTACTTTGGGTAATTGGAATTGCAAAACAAAAGAAACAAAATGAATTCAAGGTATATATAACAAAAAGCATATTACTAATTGTCTTCATTTTCACTTTGCAATTCGCTCTAATCGTCAATTGTAGGATCATTGAAGAACTCATCGTCAGACGTCTCAAAGTCACTTCTTTCATAAAGTATGTTTCTTATTTTTGACGTTTGATTTTATCAAGGCAGTGTGTCACAAACAAGGACAAACGAGAATGTACGTGTTAAATATCGTTTCAATTCAAATGACGAGCGTCAAGCACCTTCTTTGCCTTTATCCTCCAACAGTCCAATAAGATCGAGCACGAGGAACATTTTTGATCCGGTTGAACGACCAAAGCAGAACGGTTGCTGCGCGAGAAATCCACGCGAGCTACAAATTACTAATCCCTGGCAAGTTTCCCAATAATTCAGCCAAATTTGGGTATTTATGGGCCAGTTTAGCACGCGCGAATCCCGCGGATCGGTTTTAAGCGACTTTGAACCGGATTACCGAAGCCGATTCGGGCTTCGCGAAAGATGGAGAGAAAAAAAAATAATCTCGAACTGTTCCGAGCGTTTCACGGGCACGCGTGCAACATGCACAACACGAACGCGAGTTTGAAACGGATCTTCAAAGTAGGAGCGCCCGGCGTACGTAAAAGCAAATTCAATCAGCTCGCGCTGGAAAGTACCTGGGGCGGTAGTTTTCGGGGAAACGAACGCGGATCTCCCTAGTTTCTATGGAAATTCTGCCGCGATTTTAAGCGGCAAGTGTGTTGTTTGTCTCGCAAGATCGGCGGACGAGAGCGGAGCCGGTCGGAAAATTCCGGGGGGACATAAATTAACGGAGGCCGGCGGCAAAAGTTTCGAAAACTAAAGCAATAAACCAGAGGGCCATCGGCGCACGTACGTTTCAGGCGCGTACAACAGCTCGGATTCACGAGCGTTTGTGTATAACAAAACAGCCTTCTTAATTGCACCCTAAAGACCGCTTGAAACTTCTCGACACCCGGAACGACCACTCGAAAGCAGTAATTCCTCGCTCCTGGGCAACGTATTAAGCCCAAACCGGCGATATTTGCACGACTCGTCTCGAAAAAGATGCTGTCGAGGAGGCCTCTGCGTGATGTCGGAGCGATTGCGCGACTCGTCTTTCGATTTGTCGAAAAAAGTCGTGGATAGCGAATGAAATTAATACAATAAATGTAATAAAATATAATATAATAATTAAATAAATATTAAAAATAGAATATAAATCACGACTGGTGTCGAAGAACCATTCACTGACGTGATTAATAAAGTGAATCTGACTTGAACTTGGTGGTTTCTAGCTTTGGACTGAATCAGACTTATTGTTAGACTTACTTGCACCGACTATGGCACTTACTTGGACTCTTTGCAGAGTTGTTACACCATTTAATTCGTAGATTAAAAAAGAAAGGATTTTATTCTCTCAAACTGTACAGTAGATACATTTCTTTAAAATGCAATAGTAAATTGCACTTCTTGTCATCCTAATTACTTACATTTCTCCAAAAATGATTGCAACGCATGCTCTTAAATAATAATTTAAAAAAAAAAAAGAAAAGAAACTTGAACTAGCACCGACAGAGCCACTCGTCGAGAAGGTAATCTCGAGCTGGTTCTTCGCGCGCGAGAGAGAGCGCTTTTCTCGAGAAACACGGTGTCGCTTCGCTGGAAAATTCCGCTTGCCCGGGCGAGAGCAACGACTGTTGAAAAATTGACGAAACAACGGACAAACCGGCCGATGTAAAATTTAGCCGGTTCGCGCGGGACCTCGCTGCTGGAAAGGTCAACCGGGGGCGGAGGATCCTCCGCCGGAGGAAAATAACAAATTCATTCGAAAAGCGCGCCCATAAACGATTCCCGGTTCAGCCATCCAGCTCCGGAGAGGAGAGGATACGACCGAAGGTTTCCTAATTTATTAAAACGTCGCAGACGCGGAATTCGAACGGACCTTGCTCTACGTCGTATCCTCGCGCACATAGAAACACTTTTCTCTCTCTCTCTCTTGCTTTTACCATCTCGTCTCCGTGAGATACAGAGAAAAAGTCCCGCGTAGTTTCTTCGTTCCGGGGGAACAGCTTGAAATTTTCAGGAGCTCTCGCGCGAACGAGGAGCGTGCCCTCGCGTCTGCCGTTTACACACGCTCGAGCCGTATGTAAACGTATGTAGTTGGCGCGTAAAGCGATCCTGGTGGTCTGGGGGAGATACGTGGAATAAGAATGTAAAAAGACCGAAAAGAGGCGAAGACTCGGCGACGAAACGACTCCCCCGGGCTTTCTCCAATCAGCCAAACCCTCTCTCTTTCTCTGTCTCTCTCTCTCTCTCTCTCTCTCTCTCTCTCTCTCTCTTTTTCTCCCTCCTTCGTATTCCTATCTTGCTAAAATGCACTCTGCCTCTGTGTTTCTCGCGCGTTGCTCTTGTGCACGTGAGAAGTCGCTAATGTGCCGCGTCCTCGAACCTCAGGGACCACACTCGAGGCCGCGTCTCTTGAGAGGTTTCTCAGCTGACGACTTTTACACACTTGTATCGGTTTCATTTGGTAATTTGTAATTGTTAAAAAGAAAAAAAAATGGGGAGGATTCTTGAGATTCCGTTCTCCTTGGTCTTTTAATCGCGATTTTCCACGACATCACGTCGCACGTTAAGCAGACACCCTCTTGGCTCGTTTCGCGGGACCAAAATGGCCGCCGCTCGGCGTTACAGCTTAACGCCGCATAAACTCTCGTTACAGCGTCGCGGCGTAAACGCGTCTTTATGGATACACAACGCCGTGCAAAAGTCCCCGTATTCTTCAACAGTCTTCAATTTTTCAGACAAAAATCTAACCTGAAATTTTTTGAATTTCCCGGCAACACTTTGACGAGGATCCAGAATGTTCTTCTTTAAACGAACAAACGAAAATCTAACCTCAAACTTTTGAGGGATTAACAGTTGTTAACCTATAGCCGGTCTTTTCCGAATTGCAGTAGATTGAGAAAGACTCTTTATAATTTCTTATCGTGGAAATATTCCACTTGGAACCCCTTTTCAATTTCCTGGCAACATTTTGACGAAAACCTAACCTAGAATGACATTTTTGAAACGAACTTTAATTTCTCAAACAAAAATCTAACCTCAAACTTTTGAGAGATTAACAAACGTTTGTACCTGTAGTTATACTGGTATTTTCCCCGAATAGATAATTTCTTATCGTATACAAATATTTCACTTTTTCGAATAGAAAAAAATAGAAGATATGTACGCCGCGCTCTGTGACAAACAAACAGTTTTTAGAATCTTGTACCCTCCGGTGGCATGTGTTTTGTTTGCAAACGTTCCTTTATTCGACTATGAAAATTTCACGTCAACCGAAG
>KQ435730.1:145741-162179 GCA_001276565.1 Melipona quadrifasciata | reverse complement strand
GCTTTTCTGGGTCACTCCCACTAAAATCACTTTCAGTGACAAAAAGAAAGCAAAAGACAATAAACGAAATAGCCGAAATTGATAAAAGACGCGAAACTACGTCACAGAAATTTATCGAATATTTCATTCAAGCGTGCGCGAGTCGACTTTCGTCCACCTCGAAACAGTTGATTAATCTGCACGATCTTTCTAGCCTCTTGATCTCCGGCCGAGTGAAAGACTCCGGTCACGTTGAATGGATTTAAATTCGAAACACGAATAGTCGCAAGAGAGAGAGAGAGAGAGCAGCTGGCCGGAGGAGTGGATTTCTGGCATGTTCGCGCGCGTAACGGATGCGTTTACATTTCGAATCAAGGTGAATTTCCCTTTTGCCGGCTCGGCGCCGGGGCTCGTATCCCGCGTAATCGTGCGCGAACGCGCTCGAAAAGATGAATCGACGGGCTCGTTGAAGAAACTCGTTCCCCCCCGTTCGTGTTTGATTTCATCCGGTACGTTTTTCCGAGTTTTACGTTTACGAGCGTGAATTGGAACTTTTTGGAAACTCTCTCTCTCTCTCTCTCTCTCTCTCTCTCTCTCTTTTAATCTACCGCAGTACGTACAACGGACTGAAGAAAGAGAAAAATAAACGCAAAAATGTTTCGTTTCAGCGACGTTGCACATCCTCTGTAATTCACTTCTAAAACAGCGGTTCAACGACGAGGAACGAGAGGCGTTTCGTTTCGATCTCAGACAGCAAGCACGAAGAGCTGTCAGCGTTTAGAGGCTTTCGAGCGAATTCCCTCCGCAGGAAGCCGCGCGTCGGCTAGAGACGAGCCGTGTGAAAGCAAAAGCGTGTTTCTATTTAATTTCCTCCCGAGCGCCTTTTGTCCCTGCTATCAACGAAATACCCCCGAACACGCTTCGAACACGGTGCGGAATGAGAGAAAGAGAAAAGAAGAAAAAAAAAAAAAGAAGGAAAAGGAAGAAGGACGAGACGAGCGTGTAGAAAGCAGAGGAGTCGAAAAGGATACGCTTGTAATTTAAGCACTCATAAGGGGATCAATACAGATCGCCTTGAGCTACTCTGTGCTCTCTCGCTTCTCTGGGTTGACATCCACAAATTCCGCTTGCAACCTGTTGCTCTTCGTCTCTCTCTCTCCTCCTGTCTCTCTCTTTTTCTCTCTGTCTCTGTCTTCGTCTCTCTTCACTCTTCGCTGATGGTAGTCCCATCAGGGCCGAGCAAAGTCCAGAGACGTAAGTGTTATCCTGCACTTTAAAGTCTTCTGGTCTGGTGTGTCGTCCGTGCATACCCTTCATAATCGCCTCGGGGCGTTCGCGCACTCGAAAGCACGCGAAATTCGCAAAGTACGCTTTTAAATCTGCTTCGGTACCCGGCGAAACGTGTACGTGAAGGTGACGCGACGAGTTTTTTTGAGGTTAGGAAAGCGACGCCGGCTGCCGTTTCGAGAAACGCGCGTTTTGGATTTTTCTCTTTACACTCCTACAACTTGTAAGCTATTTTATGCTCTTATTTTCTTTTATAAATGTTATATTGTACTCATAACTCTTATACCATAATATGCATAACACATATGATATACTGTAATACAATGTAGTACAGTGTACGAAAGTAAAGCAATGTAAAAAAAAAATTTTATTTTTTAAAGAGCTGTGTTAGCATATAAATAAGTAACACTTTATTGATTAGGATCTGGTGTTTTCTTCGCAAATTTATTTACAAAATTTCTTTTTGTTTTCTTTCGATAAAAATAAGAGAAGAGGAGGGACTAATGACTAAAGGTCGATAAGGAGGGGAGAGACTAGTGACTAATGGTCGATAAGGAGGGGAGAGTCATTAGACAGAAGTACGCGCGTTTTTGCAGTACGTGTCGATAAAAATCTAACCTTTAAATACAGTACGAATTACGTGCGAAATAACAAATTGTACAGAAGTAGAATATTGTAGAAAGTCGAGTACCGCTCATATTTTGATACAACTCTTATTTTCCTAGTGTTAGTTCCGAAAGAATCTTGAAATCGTTCGATCTTAACTTTGGAATGTTCGCAACTTTGACTCATGAATTTAGTTACGACGCAACTTAAATTTTTGCACCGTGGCGAGAGCAGAACAATTGGATAATATTTTCAACGTGGGGATTTCGTCTTTTGAACGAGAGTATAGAGAGACGAACGGTCTGCACGCTTGTAAAGTTAGGCGGCCCGTATTTTTATATTATTCCCCGATGCTTTGTACAACACGCGCGGTATATTTTCTAGTTGCTCTCTGTTTTTATATCGGTGCCGTATATATATGTACATGTATATGTATAATATAAACGCGCGTACATCGTAACACGTTGCGGGTATGAATTGAGTTGTTAAATTTTTCGAAAACACTGATTCGGTCGTAAAACCATCGCGCGCGAATAAAAGGCAAATGAAAAGCAATAGCCATCATTAAAACACGCGATAAACGAAAGCAGACCCGGCAAATATTTTTACGCGTCAGCGTGTGTTAGCTGGCCGCGGAGCGAAAAACGAACCGATGGTTTATAATGCGGAAACGATTTTGGCAATATATATTTTTTTATTTTTATACTGCAAATCCATATTCGCGGAATCTCGATGTACGCGTTCGTGCGTGCGTGTGATCGACGCGTGTGCGGGCGTCCGGCCGTGGATAATACTACTTGGAAAATTCTTTGAACTTGGCAAACTTTTATTCGCCAGTATTTTTCTGCCTAATTAACAAGAATATTCTCAACGTTTTTTGTCGTTATTTCTTCTTCTGTCTACACACAATGATTTCCATTGATACTCGGAAATTGTTGCAGAAAGAAATCGTACAATGAGCATCTACGTGTATTCAAAATGCATCTTTCTATTTTCTAAAATATTTTTGCACATCAGGTATCTTTTTCTCGAATAATGCTACGGATTGTCACGATGCGTGAAAACATTGGAAAAATTTTTCCAGGGCCGAATTTACAATTTGAACATTGAGGTTTCTTCTTCGCAATGACCCCTGAAAATGTATGATGTTTTTTCGTTGGAATTTGGAACATCAGGTGACGAAAATTTAAAAAATCGTGCCAACTGCTCATTCTTGATCCCTTTTGATCCCTGTCCTTTATATTTCGAGGCTGCACCAGGATGTGCATTTTCCGCGACATCGATGTATGTTGTTCCTTTTTAATTTCTAACAAAGAAGAGGATCAAGAACAACCTTAGCAATTACGCGCTGTCCTATTGTGAAGAATATAAGCGAAAAAAGGAAAGCGAAAAAACGCGTCTCGACCGCCTCTCTGTTCTCATCGAGAGCGATCGCCGTCGAGAGCGATTCCCATCTTCGGAGGGCGATAAAGTCGGAGCCGATCGCGCCATAAAGTCGCATCCATCCTCGCGGCCCCGTAGTCTCTGGCAGTTAAAGTTACGCGTACGTCGCGGCGGGAAATTTACATGTTGCGGAGGAGACGTCGGCAGGTTGCATGTGACGGCGCTATACGTTAGCCGACCAGCGACAGCTTCGGTTGACATCTGTGTGTATGTCGCCGTGCGCCGCGCGCCGCCTCCTGCTACCTCTAAATGGAAATGACCCACACTCGTGGGCCGTGGGGGGCAATTTAACATTCATTGAAAGAAGCCTCGGTTCCACGAGGGGGGAGGAGGCGGAGGGACGAGCTTCCGTGGAACGACCACTCGCGGAAACTGACCTCCCCCCCTCTCTTTCTCTCGTTCCTCGTGCTTGATTGTCGTTCGCCGCTCGGGGAAGCTCGTTATTCTTCTTGACAATCGTCCACCGAGTACGAGAGCGATAATAAGCGAGACCAGACGAGAAATTATTGCCCCTGTTTAATACTGATTACGCGATCGTTACGCTCGCCCTTGCGTCCACCGGTGCACGCGCCTGACCGTGTGCTACTTGCACCTACGGATGTCGTCGCGAATGGCTCGTGCCTGAGATTTAAGGATCCTTGAAACGCCTTGTTCCTTCGTCCCCTCTTCCTCGCGTCAAAGAGCCGAACTATAAATCTGTATCAGTTAGAGATGTTTGAGAGATTGACGAAGCGTCGTTAGAATTTGATTTCGAATTATCGGGTATGGAGTGTGATGTTCTTTCTAACTATGCGGGCTTTATACACCAGATTAACCCTTTTGCAAATCATATTCATTTCTTTCTGCATATTATATCGATCCTTTCATCTTGCGGGTGACTCACGTATTCACCAATAATGAATCCCTTTCAATTAAACTCTGTGCCACCAAATGAAATTATTTGTGCTACAAGCCTCGTTTATTCAATCAACTTTAATTGCAGACTTCTTCTAAGAAGAGGCAACGCTAATGCAACGAAAATTAGCGATTGGTTGATTTGCGTGGGGGTCACGTGATTCGCGAGGGGGCGTGGCGTAGACCTCGAGTAGGAGTGGCATTGTCTGGCGCCTGTAATTTGTTTTGTTTGCATATCAATAAAATTATGGCAAAAAGGTCGTCTTCATTTGCTAGTCAGAACAGTTGCTCCTGGGCCTACAAGTTGTGCAGCTTTTTTCTCTCTCTCGTTGAGCGAAACTAAAGGAGAGAATCGAGGCCGACTCGTGTAATGTCGCGAGGAACATCTGCGCGGATCTATGCCCGTTGAAAGTGGAGGCATTTTAAGCCGGGGCTAGCTCGTCTTTTCTGCCTGGCTCCTCCAGCCGATGCAAACGTTCGATGTACATAAAGGACCAGATGTCCTGCCACCTCCGCGCAATCAACTTCAAATGCCTTCTCCAGAATTCACATGCGACCGTAACAAACTCTCTTCTACTCTCCTTCCCTCTCTTCCCTGTCCGTTCCGATCAAGCTAGACTGACATAGTTTCGAAGCGATAGAGACGACACACACACACACGACGATGGAAAAGAAATTTCTCTTTTGAACGCTCTCCTACAAGACAAAAGACGATAGGGCCATTTTGTTTTATGCACTCTTGCATGGCTCTTGCCTCTGTCTCGCGATTTTTATTCACAGAATCTTTCACGATGTTTGGAAGAATTCGAGAATACGAGAAATCTTGTACCGCTGTAATTTAACAGAGGAAACACACGGCGTGTTTGGAATATCAGTTTGTTCGAGGCGAGCAAAGGATTACAGCGAGCGAACGGAAGCAGAAAGAGCTGCAAATACTTTTTTCTTTCCTCTTTTTGCGCCTCGAGCTTCTAGTGATAATAAAATAATGAAAGCCTGGTCTAATTGCGGAGCGACATAAAGTAACGATTTTGTTGCGGCGCGGGTAATTCGGAATACGGCGCTGTTTCAATTTACTCTCGCTTTGTGAAATTAAAAAGAACAAGGGATAACGTTATTTTCTTTCACGATCTCCGCAGAGGCGGACTGAATTATTCGCACACTCGATGAAAATTTCCCGTTATTTACAGCTGTTATATAACTTTCCAAAGAAGAAGTGGTGCAAAGATTCACTTTGACAACCGTGCGTCTATTTCGTTCGTAAATATTTTTTCGTCGTGCAGCAGGCGTCAAAGCAAGAAATATTTTATCTGTCTAAATTGGTCTTGAAGATTGTGTGATATCTCTTCTTTACAACAAATTTGAGTTGAATCGAATGCTGTGTTATAGAAATGTACGATTTCGCTTAAAGAAACAAACCTGGAATTCTACGCGTTATCACATCAAAACTTTACTGTTTTTGTTAAATTCAAACACTTTCGAGTCGTGGAATTAATCGTTTCGAGATTGTCTCAACTTCGAGTTTCTCAGGTGACTCAGGCTGTACTGGCCTTCTGAAGGAAATCTGGTCGCTTAATCTAGGGAAGCGGAGGGAGCTCGGCGAAGAAGGTCGCCACCTTCTTCCCTTTTTTCCTTCCCTCTTTATTTTCCTTGCGGGAAGAAAAGGTAGCCGGGCGGCAGATGTTCTACTAGCTCGGTGGCAATCTACTTCGAATGCGTCGCCACGAGTTCACATGCGGACGTGCCTCATGCAAATGTCTTTCTTATCCGCGAAAGAAGAGGCCGCGGCGCCTCGTGGCGTTCATTAAAGTTATTAGTTTTGCAAGACTCTCTCTCCCGGGCCCGGGCTGGCCTCCGCTCGTTCCGGTATTCTCAAAGGGTTGCGGCGCGCGAGCGTTTCGTGAATATTTCATGCGGATAGCGGTCTAGAAAAACCGATTTAACCACATATCAAAGGGAGGGGGGGATGGCGGGCTAGCCTGCCTGGGAATCGAAAACGCGGGCTGACTTTCCCCTCTCCTCGGATTCCAACGGCTGAGCGAAATTTGCGACCGGCTGCGCGCGGAGAAAGCGAGAGATTCGATGGCGAACCTAATTCGATTCGCGTCTTCTGCGACCGTAAATTATGGATTTCACGGAATTCTGTTTCTACGGGATTTCGGAGGTGTTAGAGGATTCCCGTGAGTCTCCCCGCCGCCGGCGAATTCCAATTGGACGTATTGGCGTTTCTTCGCCTCTTAACCTCGGAAACTTTCCTTTTTCCTCGGGTAAAATGACGTAGCGTTGACCTGTTCAAATGCTTTCGAGTGTAGAAGATTGGTCGATTCGCGTAACTGAAAAATAGGAAATTTATACTTTATACTACAGTAGAGTATGCAAACTATTGTTTAACACATTTTACGAGAAACCATTTAAATTTCAAATCACAAATATAGCGTTTCGCGTGTACAAAATTTCTAAAAAATTACGAGAAATTGTAAATTGATCACTTTGGTAGTTCCAATGAAAATATCATCTAATATTTCGGGAACAGCAATTTGGGACTGTAAAGATACAAAGATATTTCACACGAGGAACTGCAACCGCTCGCAGTCAGTTGGATTAAATATCCAAGTGCCAAAGTGTTGTACTCCGATTATTTCTCCACGAAATTTTGTGTCCATCACCGCGCCATAGTCGTCTCTCGAGGCAAGTACACCGAAATTTCCTGGCTGCCGTTGTCGCGACGCTCCGGGTAAATTCGACGTCGATTCGACGGCCGACGACGCGGTAACTTTCGTCCGCGGCGCGCGACGAAAATCCGGTAATTAGAAATTATTCATTTCGGTTCTCTACCGGCGCGGCTTCGTATGATAATGTAATCCAGAGAGCGAGAGCGAGCGGAATAAAGGCGCGCAGCCTGCCACGAATCCGGCAGTCTTTATTCAAATTTCGCGTCACTCGATTAAGCAGTCGATTTGCTCTGGATTTGCTTTCGCAAGAACTTCGCCGGCTGTGACTTGGACCACGTGCAAATTCGCAGGGATCTGCTCTAATAGCTCGCGCTTAGGCGTGCACGCGCGCGCTCGATGAGAAAGAGGGAGACTTGAGAAACGAAAAGGGGGGCCTGGGGATGATAGGGTAAAGTTACGGGTAGAGGTAGCCGGTTTTCCACCGCGCGATCCTCCTGTACACCAGCCAGCATCCGCGGCGACCGAATGTCTTTCCCACCTTGACGCAATCTACTTCGAGTACTTACGCGCCGTCCCCACGAATTCGCGTCCGACGGGGAAGTTGTTGCCCCGGCCCGCGCAAATGGCGTTGTCGCATCGGCATCCATTAATATTATTAGCTTAAGCCGCTCTGGAATTTCCACGCGAGCAAATCGGTTTTCCGCGCGCGCGTCCGAGATCCCCACCGCTTTACCTCCCTTTCTTTCGATGCTTTTCGTTCGACGCGCGAAAATAGAAATTTGTGGTCAACGAATCTGATTCCTTTGATCGCCAGCCACATTTACGCATCGCATAGTTTAACCTTTTATCACTAAAAGTCATTTTAGCGTAACCCAGAAAAATCGGGCCTCTTCAGGTGCAACGCTGATGCAACGAAAATTAGCGATTGGTTGATTTGCGTCACGTGATTCGTGAGGGGGGGTGGGGTAGACCTCGAGTGGGAGTGGCGTTGTCTGGTACCAATCGCGCCTGTAATTTGTTTTGTGTCGATTCAAATGTTTGCATATCGATACAATTTTATGGCAAAGAAGTCGTCTTTCAGTGAGACGAATCGTACTGGGGTACAAGTCGAGCAGTTTTTAATTTTAGGCGCCAGGGCCTATTTAAACTTTAATTTTTAGATGCGGAATCGTCGTGTTTCTAAAATGATGGATGATCTAATTGTATATTCGTAATATAGTTATGTTAATAATCTAGTTAAAAACAAAATAAATAAAAATAATACATGAATACACGAACAAAAGACGCGTGTATTAATCTCGCCGAGTTGGACGAAGCGATCGTTTTAATAAGCAATAATATTTGCCCCCGTGGAGGCAGCCACGTGGAGAACGGAATAATAGCGGGCGAGAAAAGGCAAACCGTGTCGAGACAATGGCGAAAGACGTGGCAGCCCTCTTCACTTTGAAATTGTCGGCAAAGGGCAAAGTGGCGATGACGCCACTTCTGTGTACGCGAAGGGTCAACGCGGTTAGCCGCGTGTGTCGTTAGCAATTTCGAGCCCCTTTCTCTGATTTTTCCCCTCTGTCTATTCACCCCCTTTGCTTGCCGCGTGGTTGCTGAGCCAAAAAAAGGCGAACGAACCCGCGCGCCTACCGGTCGTGCGAGTCGTCCAATGAAAATGGCCGATCAACGAGCGGATCAAACGCAATCGTGGATATTAAAAGCGACAGTTGTTGGATTATTACAGAGATACGTGCAAAGATGGACGAAAGTATTGGCACGTTCGAGGAAAAATTGTCTTTTTTGACAATCTCGTCTGTTAAAATAACATAAATATGTTAAAATAACAATTTAATCTGTTTTCTTTTTAAATTGTATTTTTTAACACGTTTCCGTGACAGGAGAGCGAGCATCTGTTTTTTGGGCAATTGAAATTGATGCGTGAATCTAAAAGGAAATCGAGAATCCTGGGGAGGAACAAGCGTGACCGAGCGCGTTGTAAAAATCAATACACCCCTCCCCGGCACTTGGCAAACAACTGTCGCACAGGTTGCAATTATCAACACGGCAGCTTAATTCCACGTTGCTAATGAGTATAAAATACACACGCAACGAGATCTCAGCCGCAGATACCATAACGTTGGATAGCCTCGGTTGTTCCCCTTCTGTCCTCTCGCGAAGTCTTTTTCTTCCGATTGTTTCTTTTTTCCTTTCCTTGAAGTAAAGAATTTTAACGCGAAGTCTTTTTCTTCCGATTGTTTCTTTTTTCCTTTCCTTGAAAAAAAGAATTTCAGAAACATTCCCTTGGGTCAAACATTGAACAGACACGAAAAACACCTGAGCAAAACGTCGATTCGACGAGAAATGATCTCATTCGTTTTCTTTCTCTCCGCAACAAGGCGGAACGTGGCTGGGTTCGGCGTGGTGGCGCAGCCGGAAATGGCGGCATTGTGTCGAGCAACTGGCTGCTCGCCGGCTTCCGCTGGCCGCTGATGGTAGCGTTTCGTGCGTCTTGCAAATCGCGCTGCGAATTTCGAAGGCGGTTCGGCGCTAGCAGCAGGTGGCCACGCACCTGGAACCATGGCCGTTTCGCACGATTGTCTCGTGTTCCAGCTAGAACGGTATCAAGGGATTCGTGGCTGAAATATACGGGAGAGAGAAAGAGAGAGAGAGAGAGCGCGTTACGGTTTCCTCCACTTGGAACGTCTCCTGTGCTTCCTATTTCACGTCGAGCACTCTGGCCACCGCTCGAACGTAAATATCATCGCCTGCTGTCCTTAAATATCTCGCTTGCTTGTCGATATTTCTGATCGTCGAAGATTGCGAATTTAAGTTAACTCGAACCAGATTGGGAGACTTCGTGCAATTTAAGGAAAAACTATTCCTTTTTTAGAATATATACTTTCATGACAAAAACGAAATAATGATATGTAATAATAATGCAAATAATGTAGGAACTGGAGAATCAAAAAGAGGGATTGACACATGAGGGGTTTTTCGTTGCAGCTTTGTGCATTTGCGCAGAATAAGAAGTATTTTTAATGGTCTAAAGATAAATATTCTTTCCTAATATTGGCGTGATATCACTCGACAATATATTCGATATTTTGCAATTTTTCTAATAACGTTAAACATAGATTACTTCTTTTTTGACTCTCGAATTTTTATATTTATATCTTTACGATTCCAATTAATTTTATTTTCCAATAGATAAATATAGATAAATACAGAAAATTTCATACTTGTCAGAATTATATTAAGCATTCTTTTCTTATCCTGAAATTGGAAGAATTTGTGTAGTTACGCAATCTAATGTGTTCTTTATTCGCTGTAAACATTTATTCCAGTCAGAAAGCAACAGAAAATTTCATACTTATTAACACTAGAACTAAAGTAAGTAAAAATTGTATCAGAGTGTAAGGAACGCAAACTTTTATTCGTATATTTTACAAAAAATTGTAAGTCGGTCATTTTGACCAGTTTCAGCGTTAAGGACTTTCTTCTCCTCGGTTGTTCCTTCGAAAAACTTGAGAACTACTGACTGACGCCGATCTATTGCCAGTCATTATCTTCGTTAATCGTCTAATTGCAGCAAAACATTAATGCCGCCAGCAATTACTCGCGTTATAGTGTCTGTTACGAAGGTTTTCCCGTTTCACGGTAGTTTGATTCGCTGATGAGTTTCATTCTTCGCGAATTGAACGCCGGAGAGAGAAAGAGAGAGAGGAAAAAAGGCAGAGAGAAGCTCGCGAAGAAAATGCAACGAGAAACGGTGCAACCACCAGCGGGCAATTTGTAGCGACGCTTCGATAACGCTTCTGTGTGCGAGCGAAATAATAATTTCAAATTTCCTCCCGTTGCATATTTTCCCGCGTATTATCATTTCAAATTGCCCGGCTGCAAGAAACACACGCGAGAAGGAATTAAATCGCGCGCGTAGTAAACAAATTTCAGCGAAAATGAATCGCTAAATTACACTACAATGAAAAAATACAATGTTTGCCTTGGCCAGATAAATGGAGTCACGTGCGCGGCTAACCTCACTTTAAACCGCAGCAATACATTCTGTAATCTGATGCCTGATCGTTGAACCTTATTTTAGAAAAAGGCAATCGGAAAATGGAAAATCAGAAAGGAAGAAAAAAACGCTGCGCAAATTGATGAAAAATTATTCGATAGTGAAGAAACCTTCCAACTAGCAGTGTCAGAATTGAACTGTTTCTCGTCGAGAAAGATGGCGGATTCGTGAAAGGTTGCTTGAAAGATGATGCAAGAACAGACAATATATATATATATATAAATTTATTGACTAAAGTTGAAAACTTTGTTGAAGATTTATTACGCCTTTCATTTGTACGCCTGAAGAGAAAGACGCAGTTGCTTCTTGGCCAACCTAACCTCACTCTCAAAGTACGATATTTCTAAATATCGTACATTTAGCGTGAAGTTGCCCCGTAAAGGACTGGCGCGAGATTTCGCTCGACAGAAATCGCTCCTGCGGGAGGGGGGAGGGAGGAATTGCAATTCGAAAGAAAGATCGGCGTAATATCTTTTATTTATAGGTTCCGTGTTCTGAATTCCATCCCCGTGGAATGGCGCACACGTGTTACGATATCTTGCATAGTTACGCAAACGATTTACGAGAACGTTTTATCACCTGGATTCACGTAGCTTCTTTAAGTTGCCCGCACTTTCCATTTTTTTTCTTTTTTTTTTTTTTTTCTTCAACGCGATTCTATAGACGAGAAACGCGTCAATTAGATTCCGAGAGGAACGAACAGAGAGGAGAAGCAGCGAACCATCCGTGCCGAAATTGAAGCGAGGAAACGGTGTGTACACTCCATATGCCGGGGAAACGAATTAACGTCAGAGAGAGGTGAAATGTCCAGAAAAATCGGAGTAATCCCCGAGGACACCGGGAACCAGCCATCTTTCTCTTTTCAGCGCGAATTTTTTCTTGGCAAATCGACGAATATAGGGCTCTCCCTTTCACCGCGTGTGACGAGCAAACGGGGAGAGAAAGGAAGAGATGCTTTATGGAGACCTTTTTCAGGCCAACACACTAAGGGCCACCTTGTTATCCAAAGTCATCTTCGGTTTTATTAGCCAGAATAAATCCTAGTGATTGGGTCAGTGGACAGTGGTTGCATTCGCCGTGTTTCGCGTCCCTTTGTGGAGAATAAAACTCTGACAGAAGGTCCACGGTCCGGTTCTAATAGCGAGGAATTAAATATTGTGCAGAAGATACAGAAAAAGAGGGGAAAAAAAAAGAGAGATGCGATTTATCGAGAAGAGAAAATTGGGAGAACTTTGTTATTGAAAATATGACGGTTTATTAACATTGAACGGTTTGAAAATTTGATTTAAAATCCCGCGTTTTTTCATTTCATTTAACTCTTATTTAAAACAAAAACAAAAATTATTTCACGCATTGTTTTCTTTCACGTTAAATTGATTCCTGTCGTAAAAAGACTCGACTGGTTACAGTAAAAATAGATATTATATATACAAATTGTTAAAATTATACAGGGTGTTCCGAATTTAAATGTCAAAATTTTGGGAACGTGTTGAAAATTAATTAAAGAACTGAAGGGGAAAAAATCCTTTAAAGATTTGCTCTATTTTCGAGAATGTACGAATCTCTGAAGAATCTTTTTTCTTTATTAATTTATCAGTCCCCTACACGCACTTATAAGCATATTCATAATTTTTTCTTAGAAACAGAACAAAACGTAGTATTATTTTTGTTTCTTTTCTTTAATGTCTCCAATTTCATCCCCTAATCGTGGGCGTTAAGTTAAACCCTAGAAACGCTATCAAGCAATAAACCATACTCAGTGGCAATAAAATTGCAAAAAAAAAAAGAAAAAAAGAATTGCTATCGAGCAACAAACCATCGATCAATTTCTCAGGTTGCAACAAAAACGGCGTGGCACTTGGATGCTCGTTGTTAGAGATAGCTGGGTGAAAATCGGCGTTTCGTGGCTGGCCTGATCCGCCGCGCTCAGCCGATAATCCAGATCGAAAGTAGATGATGAACATCGTCTCCCTTCGATTGGTTTTTTTTTCTTTTTTACGCGGGCTCTCTCCCTCTCTCTCTTTCTGGTACGCGGCTCACGTCGCCTCGATAGAATCGAGGATTAAATCAATGTAGCGTGCATGCGATATGAGCCCATCGAAACGTGTGTAATGCGTTCATGAACACCGGCAACACGGCGGCGGATCCCGCAGATCTCGAAATTTGTTTTGTCGGTCCGCTGCCCCGGGAATATGCTTCGAAACGATGGCCGCGATAATGGAAACGGAATTACACGGGGTTGCTTTATTTTCATTCGAACGCGCTAAAAGCCCGGCAACTTTATTTTTATTACTATTATTATCATTGTTTATCGTTTCGTTAGCGGCGCGATTTACGCCGCTCTTGCGTAACGGCAAATTGATCGAGAATAATCGCCTCTCGTCTGAAATCTTCTCTTCTACTCCAAGTAGATCAAGTTCATTCTCGTGAATACAATGAACCCCCCCCCCAAAAAAAAAAAATCGAAGAATATTTTTCAAAAATTGAATTTCACGCGAGGAATACTTTTGTTGAATCCTTCGAACCACGAACGTTTAATGGTACAGATTGTCGTGATTATTACACGAACGTGTATATAAACGTTGCAGATGAATCGCGTAGACAATACGTATGGTGTGCAAATATTTTTAGCGTTAAATAACGTTAATTTTGTGTCATTTTACGCGTTAGAAGAACTTTTCTTTCGGCGTAATGACTTCACGTCGATTTTTGTTACAAGGAAGGGAGACAAATTAGAGAGAAAGTTTGATTTGCAAACGGGGGTGAATTTGATCGGCAAAGGGGTCAATTTGCAGCGAAAGTGTTAACTTGCAGAGCCTGTGTCTGTGTCCGAGAGCATCCTCATCAAATGCTATCTCCTTTCACCTCGCGAGCGCTAAACAGCCAACAGTCCCGTTTCGAAATCAGCCCCACCGCCGATGGGGGACGAAGTCGCAGTCGCGCTGAGGGCGAGAAAGAGAAAATCGCGATAATTATCGCCGTAGATTGATTCAAATCGGGGACTTTCCGTGACCGAAGGAGGCTCAGCGGTTTGCCTTTGGTGCAACCTGTTTTATCCCGACGCGTAGAGGGAGCCCTTTGATGTTCGGCAAGACTCTTAGCGCGACGGACGACGGAAGAGCTCTGCTCGCTTTGTGGCGGAAGCGTGGAAGGGACCGAGACGGAGAAGCCAAACGTGGTGGCTCTTGGCAACGGGAACCGGTGAGGAAAAAAAGAACCGAGAGACGCAGAGAGAAAACAGCGCGCGAGCGCGGGCTTAACGTTTTCTTTTTCGATCACTTAGAACTCGGGGAAATTTTCTTCGCCTTTGAGCCCCCTTCCCCCGTCTCATTCTTACGTACATTCTCGTTCAAAAGAGCACCGGGACACGCGCTACTTTCGAGCCAAGCGCTTTGGAACGCAAATTGTCGGTATTAACCCTTTCGACGTTTATGTCGAGTATACTCGTCATGTAAAGATGACTTTTTCTTTTCTCGTTTGCTCTTCGTGTAGGAAAAAAGAAATTTGCATTTCCTGTCAAAGTGGAATTTGGATAGGACAAAAAAACATATTCGCAATTTTGTGGAATACTTTCAAACGGCGGGAAAAACAAATTGTTGAGAGAAAGGAAATTTGCATTTGCTGTCGAGAGTAGAATCTAGGTAAAACGAGAAACGTGTTCGTAATTTTGACACATTTTAGAATAGTTTGGGACGAAAGGAAGAAAATTATGCAATTTTATAATAAAATGTGATTTCAAGAGAAAAACTGCACGACAAAACAAATGACAGGCACGAGCAGACAACGCCACTCCCACTCGAGGTCTACCCCTCTCACGAATCACGTGACCCAAGTCAACCAATCGCTAATTTTCGTTGCATCAGCGTTGCACCTAAAGAGACCCGATTTTCTGTGTCATCCCCGCTAAAATCACTTTCAGTGTTAAAAAGAAACAACTATTTTGAAGAAGATTTTGTCGTTTTATTATAATTTATTTCAACTTTAAATGCACTCACTCTGTTTTCGTCGGGGCTTAGAAAGAATTAAGTGCACGTTCTCAAAACGGAATGAAACACTGGAAGGATCAAGTCTCGCCCTTCATTTCCAGTCGATCCTTTAATCGATTTTGAATTCTTAATTAGGCGGGGATCTTCTCCGGAGCGACTGGCTATAATTGCAGCGCGGCCTGTTTCTGGGTCACGTGACTTTTGTAATTTTCAATTTTCCTTTACCGCTCTAAAGAAGAATGCGAGACGTGCAAACAGCGGAGCGAGTTAATCGGACAAGTGTCTTCGTACTTTTGAAAAGAAATGTACTCGTTCTCATCCTCCTCCCTTTGTTCTTTCCTCTTATATACATTTTTCTCGTTCTTTCTCGCCGCGCTGCTGGTCGATTTGCCGTGGCGAATCCTCCGCCTTCTCGGCGAGGATCATCGCCGAGCCGCCTCCTTTGAACCTCCTAATTCGCTAAATTGTTATTCTATAAAGGACGAACTTCCGCCTTCATCCGCGTCTAAATTCCCGGCGCATCGCCGACACGAAACGCGAAAAAGAATTCTTGATGACGCTGGCAGCTAACCTCCTACGCGGTTCATCCTTCCTTCTTCCTCTTCTTCTTTCTTTTTTCCTTTCTTCCTTTCTTTGTGCCCGAGGTCTGACGTCTTCTCACGACTTTTTCCTTTCCGGTACTCTTTGATCTAGAAGACGGCGCCTAAATGTCGTTAGCGAAATTCGACGAAGATTTCGAGGAATTTTAAACCTTTCCCCCTGTCGAAATTCTGGTCAACTGAATTTTTCATAAGTGTACTTCAGCATCTCAGATTTGCTTATTTTTATGCCCCACTTTTTTTTAGACAGAAATAAAGATACTTTTACTTTATTCGTTAGCTTCACGTGACCAGAGTGCTTCTAATAAGTAAAATAAAATGAATATTGTCAACTAAAAATCGTAGCCGACAATGTTATGGAATCAAAGATGCGCTATTCAACGATAAAAATTTTCAATGAAAACATTAAATATTGTATTACAAGGAATTATGTGCTTAGAAGAATGAAAATTCTTTTATGGCCCCCTGAAAGTATTAGCATCGAAACAAATTTAAAAGCAATTATTATTATAGCACTAACAAAACCTAAAATTACAGTTTTATTACAGAGACAAAAGAAATATTTTTTTCAACGTTTTTTTTCTTTTTTTAATTTATTGCAAATTATCAGCACTTTGACAGCTGCCATCGCGTGTAAATAATTTCCGTTCCTAACAAATAATTATCGGTGGGTCTCCGACGATTCACCTAATCAACTTTGTCCAAATCCCTGCAAGCTCCATGTTGCTTAATTCACTCGATTCGTGTCTTTCTTAATTGGTAGCGAAAGGGTTGAAAGATCGGCGAACCCGAGTCGAGGTTTTTTCGGTTCGGCCGAATGGTCATTTGCGGAGCAGTACATTTCCAAGCAAACTTTGATTGTTATCCCTTTGGTTGTAGTGGAAGAGACGACGCGAGAGCGGAGCGACGGGGGGG
>KQ435730.1:108473-129699 GCA_001276565.1 Melipona quadrifasciata | reverse complement strand
AACATTGAATACTATTCGACGAGTATAAAATTCGACTCGAATACAAAAATGGATTTATAATTAAATTTTCTAAAACAATTAGGACAATTTCGAAAATATCTGTTGGCGTGACATCTCTTTCTAGAAAAATCAATCCCACAAAAGTAAAATTTTTTTAAAAACGACAAGAAATTAATTGTCAGTTAATTTAACAAACACTGACAGTTGACTAGAACACGGTCGAAAAAAGTAAATAAATAGAGGCGTTTATAAAGAAACGATAATAGATATAGAAAAATCACAAAGAAGAATTAGGAAAAGAGGTGGAAGAAGAGGGGAATCTCGAGAGGGAGAGTACGTAGAAACACGTAAGGTACAAGCAAAAGCGGGGAGGATCAGGGGGGAACGCGAGGGGCGCAATTGCGTTCTCAGAGTGGGTCGAAAGTTTCTCGAAAGCTGGCTGGTGCACATTATTCCTCGCAACTCTCGAATGTGCTTAATTAGGCGATATTTGAGGAGGCGTCCCTTCAACCGACTCAGCTCACTCCAGCGGGGGCTCGGTTTCACGCTTGCAAGCTGCTATTATGGAAAGCCACTGGATTCCCGTAAGAAAGCACGGGGGCTGCCTACCGGCTGCTGTTATCCCACCTTCCCGCCATCCTAGACGTCTTACCTGAACTAATATTGTTAGGGTCTAATTAGTACCATCGTGACACCGTCTGACCTTGTTCCATCTCTCTCTCTCTCTCTCTCTCTTCCAATTTTCCACCCCTCTCGCTCCTTTCTCTCCTCTCTCTGTTTGGAAACTCCGAGAAGGATCTTATCAAAGAAGAATATCTGTGTGCGAAGACATAGATACGGGTTGCTCGATTCAACGATGATCGGTCGAATTGAGAATTATCGTTGGGAAAAAAGGGGCCATTAACGGCGTTCAGCTTTGCGGCGTGAATCGAGGCGATTTACAACGAAGCGGAACGAGGGAATCAGGCGGGACGCGCGTTTTCAACGAGTGTACATACGCTCATTTGCGAACGGGAGAACGTGTGTCGCTGTGTGAACGAGGCTCGTCCTCCCGTGAATAGGGGATTACGTCTGTATCGACCTACTTATTCATCTCTGATTTCCACCTACATTTCCGCGGCGGTGGCTGCCGAGATTGTAACGGTGCCCGCTTGAAAGCAGCTTATTCGAATCCGTCGGACGAAACATCGTGCGGCATTACGCGGCAAATCGTCAACGCGTTTTCGTCTCGGTTTCGCGTCTCTCCTTCGTCCCCTTTCAAAGAGTCGTAAAATGCAATTGAATTGAATTTTCTTTCTTTTCTTTCCCTTTTTTTTTTTTTTTTTTCGTTACACCACTTACTCGCGCGACGGCGCACAGAGGCGGCTGAAATCGCGTTAACGCACGCTGCGAGAGGCCGAGTTACGAGAGGGCGGAAAATCCGGAAAGCGAGGGGAAGGCGCAGCTTTCGATATTAGCTACATTACAAACCACTTGTACGTGAGCGTATTTCACTTACGGACAAATTGCAGCCTAAGACACGCGCGCGTAATGGCGCGGACCTTTCGCGGGAATATCGTTCACGACGGGGTGGAGGGTGGTCGGTTGGTAATTAAAATTGCGTTTAATCGCGCTCCTGTGCCACTCGTGCCAGCTCCGAGTGTCCTTGTACGTCCCGAAGAGGAATTTCCCGCGTTAAGGTTTCTTGTTAGTTTCGCGCCACCCTCGAGCCTCGTTTGCTCTTGTCGATGATGATTCTTTGTCCTAGAGGGATGTGTGAAAAATATCAAATATCGTGTTAAATACATGCAGTTATAAAAGTATATATTGATTATATCTGATATATAATTAATTATACGTAATAATATTTAAAGGTGATCATTTATAAACTGCACGACTTGTACGATCTCAGTGAAAAATCCAGAAGCAATCGATAGAAAACAAATTACAGGCGCGGTCGCTCAGTACCAGACAACGCCACTCCCACTCGAGGTCGAATCACGTGACCCAAATCAACCAATCGCTAATTTTCGTTGCATCAGCGTTGCACCTGAAGATTTTCTGGGTTGCCCCCCCTAAAATCGCTTTCAGTGATAATAATATACGTGTATATATATAATTATAAAAGTATACCAAGTATGTATTAATAATGTTTAGACGTGGTCCATTTATAACAGAATCGATCGTATTTTCGGTTTCAGGGCCGATGTAATCGGGAAAAGCCGCCGTGCAAATATTTCCATCCACCGCAGCACCTGAAGGACCAGCTTTTGATAAACGGGCGTAATCATTTAGCTTTGAAGAATGCGCTGATGCAGCAGATGGGCCTCACACCGGCCCAGCCGCTAGTGCCTGGCCAGGTACCAGCAGTGGTATGTCCGAACTTTAACACATTCGTTGCACCACGTCTTCTGCTGTTCACACATCCACACATTTTTTCTTTTTTTACCACGATCGAGAGATATTGAGTTTTGTCTGTGTTAGTCGACGACTACCACTAGATTACCCTTTCTTTTTTTTTTGTTTTATTTTTTTTTTTTTTATATATACATTTTTCTTTTGGTAGGTAACGCCGCGTAAATGGTCAACGATCGGGTGTGTCGAAATTAATACCGCTCTTTGTAAAAATTACACGATCCGCGTTCTGACTGAACACTCAATCGGAAATTATTACACGCGCTTCAACTTTTACGTGTCGAATTTTTACAGTCAAACGTTTGAACGCATCACGATGGATTGAGCAAAGTAGAAAACGTATAAAATATTTTTTAGTCAACACCCGATCGTCTTCATTTACCTACGTTCTTTATATTTGCGGGCATTGCACCGAAAGATAAAACCTCAGAGAGTAAACTTTAGCACGCCGCATGTTTTTTGGTCAGTGTCACCCCCTTGTTCCTTTGATTTTATCCATGATTCTCGATAGACAGTCAATATTTACATACTTACTGAAAGATGAAATTGCTAAATAGAAAAGAGATTAGTAGTTATTGTTATTAGTACTCCTAGAATGCCGACGAATACCACGATTGTAAATTAAAAGTGCATACGATTATTTTGTTGGTTCGTCAATGCATTTCTTTTCTCTCTCTCTCTCTTTCTCTCTCTCTCTCAGTCACAATGTTACGCCTCTTGGCGAATCCACAAAATCTACCCCCAATCATTGTTCAAAAGTCAATCAGAGTAAAAAGAAACGGTTTAATCCCTTGCCCAGCAACTTTTTCTTTTTAACTGCTGCTCAGTCCCGCAAATGCAAACTCTAACTATTAACGAAAAATAACATTGGCGTAAACATTGCCGATGTTGGAAAGTAAATTCTAGAAACACTCGACTTGCAAATCGAAAATAAACGCCCTCTTCAATTTCGTTGCATTCAACCTTGTGTTAGTTATGTTACGACTTGACGTCACGAGGCAAGGGATTAACAAGGATGTTTCTCTTTCGAATGCGTGCACGTGCAAATACATAAAAATTACGACGAGGAAGTTCGTCCTCGAACTTCACACGTATATAATTACCCCCAGAAATAGTGACAACTCGGCGATCAAAGGATACATTTTTTTTTCTATTTTTTTTTTTTTTTTATTCTTTACCAAGAAATCAAACCATCATAATTACGCCCACTCGCCTTTTTTATTTCATGACATAATAATTCATAGTCGTTGCTACGTGACATCGAACCCTATACTACTCGTATGACTGCCTGTCTGTCCCCTATGTTTGCCGCTGTGGCTCTCGTGGTTGTGGTTGATTGTTGGTGTGTTCTCCAATTACGTCATTGGTGAACAGGAGGCACCGGCACCTCCGGCACCACACCATCACCTTCAACAGCAAATCCAGCAGCAACTTCTCGCTACCCACGCCTTTATGGTAACTCCTGGTTTTGGTTGGCTTCCACTAATTTTTTAGTTAATTAAAAAGAAAAAAAAAAAAACAGTGTCACGCGACAGCGTCGACCCTCCAAATCGATCTGCTCGAACTGTCACATACACACACGCGCACGATGTAATACGCGTCACAGTGTTATTTTTCTTTTTTTTTTCTCTCTCTCTCTGTCTCTCTCTCTCTATTGAATAAATATAGTCAGTCAAGTTTTTACACGTGTGTTTGCGCATATTTGATTGACAACGGGAAGCAGATTTAGATGGCGTAGCTGTCGCGCGAGTTAGTGTGCCTGTAAAGACTAGTAAAGCGTTTGTATGAAAGCTTCGACTTTGGTTTCTTTTTTAAAAAGAGTGCCGCACTGTAAATTAAGATTGAGACTTGATCCGCATGCTTCACGAAATGTTTCCATTTTGTTTTTATACATATATATATATATATATCGAGTTTATATATGCAGCCCCGATGCACCATGAATTTCGATTGCCATACGTTACTTGGTGTTATCTCGATTACTAGGGATTCAAATCCCTCGAAAGCATGAGTTATTTTTGGCGGCCAAAAGTAAACTGTGAAATCGCCGGCGTCTCTCCCGCGCTCTCCGCGAAGCGTTTCAAAATTCGGCACGAACGAGTCGTTCCAAATTTAAATTTAGAAATTTGCTGAAGCGAATTTCAATTGGAAATTGAGAATTCGGTTGGAGAGAAACGGGGAGAAACGCCGGCGATGGAACGGCGGAACGATCGAGACAGGCTGACTCTCTGGCAGAAGGTTATTGTTCACCCTCCCCTCCCGGAGGGTAGCAACAATTTTTCCAATCCGACGACCATTACCGCGCCCGTTCGAAAGTTTCTTCAGCGTCGTCAGCGTGTCTCGGTCGTGTCTCGGAAGCTTCTATACGCCGGCGAAAGATTGCAAGAATACAAGCACACACAGGTCCTTAAGAAGAAGAAGGAACGGGCGCGTTCAGCTCATTCGGCTGCGCTTCAAATTACCTGCCTTCAGTTCTTGGGGAGCCCCGTTCTCTGCAAAGCCAAAAAGAAAAAAAAAAAAAGACGCTTCTTATGGGAACGCGCGCTTGTCGTTCGGAACGTCTCTCGGTGGTCGGCACCAACGAGAAACAAGCTAAACGATCGAGGCTTGACGAAGAAGGAGGAGAATCTCCATCTCGAGTCGACATTCAAAGACCATCTGTAGACCACTGTTTGATCCTTTCACTCGCCAAGCCTCGATCGCGTCTTACCACGCAATATCGACAACAGGGAGAATCGTTGTTGACCAAGTCGCACGGCTGAAAAAAAAAAAAACAAGGGTGGGCGAGGGATGGTTTCGGCCAACGAGGAGCCGTAGCGTGATTGAAAAGAATCAATCGTAAGGGAGTAATTACGAGGGGGCACACACACACACACGACGGACGACATCGCGTGGCTCGCGTGGCTGAGATTGGTTCGTTCTAATCCGTGTTACCTGGATACTTTCCGGGTGTGTTTTCACAGGCGACGAACCCGTACCTGACCGGTATGCCGCAGGTTGGCAACACGTACAGCCCGTACTTCGCGCCGAGTCCGATCATGCCAGCGATCATGGGCCCGGCGGATCCAACAGGAGTCGGGAGCCCGTTGGGCGTGGTGCCGCAGACGGTGGCGATGCCGCAGAAGATGCCACGTACCGACCGCCTCGAGGTATGTCTACCACCAAACTACATTCAACAACAACAACAACAGCAACAACAACAACAACAACAGCATGGGGCCCAACACGGCGCAGCCGGGGCCTCAAGGTGCCCGATGGCCGCGCCCAATACCGTGTACCAAGTGCCGGCCGGTCCCCCCAATCAGGTGTCGCCCGTTTCCACGATGCAATCTGTCAATCATCCGCCATCCCCGACCACCATCACCACCACCTCCTTCTGTACCCCGTTGCACAATCCCCACGCCCACCACCACCCCATCCACAACCTGATCTACGTCCACGCGTACTATTGAAATCGATCGATGTCGTCGATGCAGCTCTCTTCTTTCCCCGTTTCTTTTCTCACTCACGTTTTATCGTTTTATCATCCCCCTTTCGCGCGTGCCGGCCCCACCGGTTGTCTCGCGCCTTGCCCTTTACGTTTCGAATCTTGCCTGATCGACGTCCACGATCGGACAATCGTTTCCATCGTGGATCGCTCTGCGCTTTCGGAAAGAAGAGACCGGTCAACGCCGTTGATTTTCACGCCGTTCGGGGGTAGAAGCTCGGGGGAGGAAAACCCTGGGGCAAGAAAACCTGGGCTGGAAAATCTAGCGTGTCTCTGGCTCGCTCTCGATCTCCCGAGGATGAATCTTATATTTATACGATGTATTGTATTATCGATAAACGGTATAATCTGCTCTCTCCGGAAAATAAAAGCAAAAACAAAAACAAAAAAAAAAGAAAAGGAGAGAAACACACGTCGCGAAATAAAAAAAAATTCAGCTTCGTTGCCGCTCTGTTCCGGGCTAGACGAGCCGAAAAGACAGTTATTTTGTTTCGATTCCCGTTCGATCCGGGGGATCGGGAATTATCGGGATGTGTTCGGTGTGTTGTCGCGCCGGATCATCCGGAAAAATTGCACCGTGACGATGATTTCACGGGTCGCTTGTAGCCAGGAGAACGAACTGGAGCGAAACGAACCTCGCTAATGACGAAACAGAAGGGGGCGAGGGTACCCGGATGGAAAGGCGACTCGCGGGCCCCGAGAGAGTGGAAACGGGCTATACGATTTCTATATAATCTTTTCAGTAATCACTTAGTACGGTTATCATAGCACTGTACGTACGTATATGGTGTACGGGGATCTCGGCTAACGATAAGAGAGAGAATCGCATTACACCGACGGTAGAGGGTAGAGTTTTTTCGAGTCTGCTTTTCTTTTTCTGTTTCTCCGTTTCACATTCCGTGGAGATTGTACACCGACAACAAAAAAAGAAAAAAAAAAAAACAACTGTTAATGACAATGACGAAACGAAACGCGATGATAATTGTTACTACTAGAGGGGAGGAATAGGCGGTAGGAACACTCTGGCGAGATGCGGACGGTGTGCGACGATCTTTGACGAGCTTCATTTCTGAATCTCGAAAGCGGGCAGCGACGAATTGACACTCGCGAGTTCTCCGCGGCTCCTCTTTCGTTCGAACGCGAGAAGGGAACGTGAGGGAACGATAATGCTTCTTGGCGTGAGAAGAAAGTTGGCGAGCGCCCGTCGGCCGGGGGGGGGGGCGAGTTTTATAATGTTCGAGTTTACAGATTTCCCCGGAGCCTGTATCGTTTCTTTCGCCCGGCGGCTTTCGCGGAATTAACAAGTTTCGCGCGGCGTTACCGCGGCGAAAATGAATAAAATCGGCGAGCAAAGGGGGGGTAGGGGAGCTGACGGAGGAGTATCGGCGCGCGAAACTCTCGCGGATCGTTTGTGAAATGGAGCTTCCCTGCCCCGTATCTTTTTTTTTTTCCTTTCTTTTTTTTTTCTTTTTCACCCTCTCCGGAACGAGAAACTGCTCTTCGTAGAAAGCGAATTTAATACGTTTTCCGTGTATTCGACCGGTAACGAGACTGACTCCCGCGCGAATGGCCAGCTATAGAAATATCTGCCGTTTCTCTCTCTCTCTCCTTTTTTCTTTCTCTATATTCTCTCCCTTAAAAAAAAAAGAGGGAAGAAATCAATGATTCGTACGATTCTAACGGCGCTTGTTTTCACACAAATTGAAAATTCTGAACAATTCGAAAATTTCGTGTTCCTAACCTTATCTAGCCCAAAGATTTGTTTTATTACTGTTCGGTCGATAACGTTGCGATTTACTTTATTGTTGTTCGGCAGATTATACAGATGGAGAATTCGGAAACGTTATTTTAACAAAGAACCGAGAAATTTCGTCGCCTGTTGGACACTTGCTCTTAATAATAAACAAAGTTGACGAAGAGATGTACGAGTCTGCGAGCGACAGAGCGATAATTATTTAATAAATATTTAATAACGGGAGTAAAATAACAAAAAAACAAATGCAGATAATTTTCGTCTTTTTTTTTTTCTTTTTCTCGGAGAAGCTTCAAAGATCGTCGCACGATATTCCCGATGCAGTATTTTAACAACGTTCTAAAGAATCTATGCAATTGCACACGTATGCAGAGTAACGTTTGTAACGCGACGAGACCCATACGCGCATAGCAACACGTGTAAATAGTAGGTAGGTTAACAAATTAACTGATTGAGTTTTGTATCGAGGAGAACGAGAGCTGAGAATAAAACTGTACCTTGGTTCCATCTCTTCGAGGATTTCATCCTCGATTGTTCCTCGATGGTGAATTTTGTAATACGCGGTTTCTTTTCGTATAGGGACTTTTTTTTTACTATATTTCCAACGAAGAGGTTTCCAGCCTGGGATTTACAAAAAGTGTCTTTTCTTTCTATACGCGTCGTTTATCACCGGAACGGTCGATTTTAACCGAACGAATCGTCGAAACTTTTTTTTTTTTTTTTTTTTTTTTTTTCCTTTCGTCTCCTTTTCTTTTCTTCTTTTTCAAAAATTTTCGAGCGACGTTTCGCGCGTGGCGTTCTAACTTCTCCTACTTTACCCTCCACTATATATATATATATATCGCTCCTTACGCTCCGTGAAAATATACTTGTTTCAAAGGTTTTTTGTACTGTCCTCTCTCCCTCGTCTAAAGTAATGATGTTAGGACCTTACGATTAAGTACGAACGAAAAAGGAAAAAGAATACGGAAAAAAAAAAAAGAAGAAGAAGTACTATGAATTATTATGGAGTAATGTAATGTCGTTAATTAAACAACAATTATTGCAAATAGAATTCGGAAAACTTATTATCGATCGATAATCTTTTATCAGCTAACCAGCAAATTGGTCTTTAACGGTAATAATTATAATTATTATAATATTTGGTAACGTACGATTAATGATGATAATTAGTATATCGTACACGATATATCTATTTGTGATGTAAACCCACTCGAATGACTTGCACTAAGTTCGGGTCAACGATGAAATTTATTGAAACGAATGAATTCAAATAAAAGAAATATAATTGAAATTGAAAAAAACAATGCACAGACTGTTTATTGAATCTGTTTTTTTTTTTTAAGTTCTCACTACGACAAGGGAAAAAAAGCAACCGAAATGAAAGAAAAAGAAAACAAAGCAAAAAAAAAAAAGAAATAGAAGACAAGTATCGAAAGTTTGTGTGCTTTCTGTGTCTTACCTTTTTTTTTTCCATTCTTCTTAATTACACGTTGCTTTATTATTATTGTTTTTTTTTTTTTAATACGATTGAGATCTTTTTTTTTTCTTCATTTTTCAAATATCATACGCGTACCACGTACGTAATTTTTTTTTTTTTTTTTTTATTTGAATGCAATGTGCCTTTGCTCTCTTAGTCGATCGAACTTGTGCCAAGTATGCTAAAAACTGTACTACCTTTTTTCGTTTCTTTTCCTCTTTGAGAAATTTACCGACATTTTCCGTAGTGCATACATGCCGCCTGCAAGACCAAATAGTCTCTGCATAATCGTAAAAAAAGATCTTCACTTTTCTATTGTATTATTATTATCATTATTATTGTTGTCAGTTGTTTCGTTACGGTTCAGTACTTTTTTTTGCCCAATTTTTTTTTTCTCTCTCTTCTCCTCTTTTGATCGTCTCTCTTTTCGTACTTTTTTTTCTTTTCGATCGCAATCGTGCTGTGAAAAACCAACGCCGCAGGCTACTACCGATCGAGTAGAAAGTTGCACACACAGGTCACGCTGAGAAATTTCCGATAACTCTTGTTATTAACGACGAACGAAACCAAATCACGCCCAATTTCATTCTTTCTCTCTCTCTCTCTCTCTCTCTTCTCTCTCTTTTCTCTTTCTATCTCTGTCTCTCTTTCTCTCTCTTTCTCTTTCTCTCTCTTTCAACTCGATCTCCTATCTCGAATCATTTCAAGCCTCCTCCCGTTTCCCAGTCCTTTTTTTCACATCCACGTGAGAAAAAAAGAAATTAAAAAGAAAAAAGAAGATAAAAAAGAAAGAAGATATACATATTCTCCGGAACGTTACATCGTTGATGGTCTTTTCAAATTAATTGCCTGCTGCCTGTTTTTTTTATACATATATATACATATATATATATATATTTACTTATATATATACATATATATATATAATGTTATTAATATATGGATATATGTTTGGATTTTTGCTATTTAGATACGTTTAATTAATCTCTTACCTTGATTGGCCAAGGTTTTGTCATGTCTCTTGGTTATCTGCACAACCAGAGATTTAATCCTTTCACAGTATAGCTCGAGGCTGGGAACTGGGAGAAGGTTCGGGACAATCGCGTGCTTTTTTACAACCTGAAAATTACCCTTGTCTTATAGTCATTTTCTTTTTTTTTTTTTTCATCACTGAAAGTGCAACGCTGATGCAACGAAAATTAGCGATTGGTCGATTTGGGTCACGTGATTCGCGAGGGGGCGTGGCGTAGACCTCGAGTAGGAGTGGCGTTGTCTGGTACTGAGCGATCGCGCCCGTAATTTGTTTCGTATCGATACAAATGTTTGCATATCAATAAAATTTTATAGCAAAAAGTCGTCAGAACAAATGAAACGTTGCAAAGTATTTATTTTTCTTACGTTTTTGCGATTTCTTCTTGCTTTTATTTTATTACAACACTATGAAAGGATTAAACGAAACGTCAGTGAAGGAACGATGAATCTTGACCAATCAAGGAGTCGAACGCAGTAGTAAGCAGAAACGATGACATTATTTGTTTCTCCTAATCATATATATATATATATATATACATATACATGGTAGTGCAATGACTATAGATTGAATGAAAGCGTAGTGATGTCCATTAATTACGTTTCCTTTTATTTGTCTGTTCATTTCTTTTTTTTCCCTCTCCCCTTTCTTTCTATCTGTTCATCATGTACTTGCATCGATATTATACTAAACGAATCTTAACTTGTTATTATACCTATGTGTCACGCATATAATGCCATAAATTCCGTTACATGTTACTTGTGAAATGTTTCTTTTCACAATACAGGCCGGCACTTAACTGTAACAAAAAGGTCCCTCTGTTTCTATTTATAATCTCATTAGTTTATAATCGGTGTCGCTGTTTCGTTTTGTTCATACTTTTCCATTTGTTCGAGCAAGATTCCATTGATTCGACCAATAGCGATATCTTTATTACAGTTTGATTACTGTCACCCTAATTTATATATCCACGTTTGCCATTTCTCTCTCTTTCTCTCTCTCTCTGTCTCTCTCTCTTTCTATCTCTCTCTCTCTCTCTCTTGTATTTATTAACAATATTAATTTTAATTCTTTTTCCCCCTCCGTAGCGAATACACGCATTTACTTGTTTTTTCTTTTTTTTACTTCTTGTTAGCTAGCCCAGAGCTGCCGGCACGACGATGCTTCCCCAACGACGAGAGTGCCCTCCGTTTCCGCCACGTTTCATTTCACAAAGTGCAATTCCATTCGATGAAGTTCATTTTTTGGGCTCTCTTCGTTTCCGCGTGAGCGCGTGGCGCGCCGGGACTCTCGCTTGGCGGAGCATCGAACGTTGCCGCGACGTTGCCGTAATTGTAATTGCACAAAGCTAATGCTCTTTACAGCTTCTCGTAATTTTTTCTTGTGTCTTTTTATATACATATATATGTATATATATATATGTATATGTGTGTGTGTATATCTTTGGCAGTCTATAGAGATTTCCTTTACAAAAGAAAAATAAAGAGAATATATATATATATATGCATATTCCAGAGTTTAATGATCAAAAACTTTTTTATCTGTTCTACAGTGTGTTCTAAAAATAAGACATTTTATGCGCCAAAATGTCTGTATATACATACTTGTCTGTATCTGATCTTTTACAGCGCCAGAGTTGTATTTACATTTATCGTTGTGTATATTTCTTTTCTTCTTTTTTTCTCTCTCTCTTCTCTTTTTTTCTTTGCGCCGAGCCAACATACATACACATACATACACTCTCTTCTCTCTTGTTTTTTTTTTTTCTTACTAATTCTATTAATTGAACGTTGAACGTTGAACTGCGACTTATGTGTTTACTTTTACAGCTAGGAGGAGGTGCTTTTACATTATTATGTATACGATCGCATGCGAGTCTTTGACAATTTTTTATATGCATATTTACCCGCAAATGACACGTACACACGCACACACACACACACACACACACACAAGGATGAACATTCACAATTGATTCCACACACGTGATTCTCTTGTACACACACGTACAAGCACGATGAAAAACACTCACGATACACGTTGAGTAAAAAGAAGAAACAAAAAAAAAAAAGAAACGCAGTCATCAGTTATCCTCATTACCACGCCGTTATGTTCGATTTTATGTGTGCGCTTGAGCGGGCAGTGTGTAACCTTTTTTTCTTTTTTTTTTTTGAAAGTTTTCTTCTGGTTTCTCTCTCAGTTTTCCCCTTCTTCTCTTTTCGTTTCTTTCCCCCCCCCCCTCGAACTTTCGTTTGATCGTTTCTTTCTTCTCTTATTCGCTGATCAACGAATAAGCTGGGCAACGCACGTTGTTCGTAAGTGAAACAACGAGGAACACGTCCCGTGGACACCGGAAGTCCTCGGCGTCGGCGAACGATTCGATTCGACCGTGGTTCCGATCTCGCCAGTGCGTATTACGGATCGCGCGTTCGACTAACCAGAGCACACACGAGCACACACAGCAGCGATCACACGCGTCCCCCGTCAAGCAGTCAGTCCAAGCTTTCAGCGTGGAAACGCGCCACCGGAAACGGTGGCGGCGACCAGAGGAGCACGGCCACGCGCATATCGATGTACGCTATACATGGTGTTCCCTTCTTTTTTTTTCACTTTCTTTCTCTGCACCTTTTTGCCGTCTCATTCCCCTCGTCTGCCTGGCCGCGTGTTCTCACATTCCCTGTACGCGAGAAGACCACTTACGTCGCACGCGTCTCACGCGTCGAAACGTACGTTTTGATCGAACTTGGAAAATATGTGGCAGCCGATCCTCGCTACCTTCAAAGTATCGTTGCGTTTGTTTGTTTGTTTCGTTCGCTTGTTCGTGTTGTGTATATATATATATATATATTTGTGCGCGTTGAAAATTGGTCACGTCACGAGTGAGGGGTTCAGCGGAAAAATGGCACAAGCGTCGCGTTTCTTCCTCATTTCGAATCGGCTCTCGATCTTTCCCCACCCGGTGGCAATCGTCAGATTTTCAGAAGCTCCGGCCCATTTGGAAGCTAACCTGAGCTCTTTGTCACTTTTCCTCTGAAATTCTCAAGTAACGTAACTTTTGATGGTTGCGGATGCACACGTACGTGTCTACTCGGAGGAAATAGAAAAAAGAAAGATTTTGTCGTGTCTGTGCTCTTTCTATATGTCTGTCCTTTGTTGTTCATCTCTACTGCTTTCTTGCTCCCTCTCCCTTTCTCTCTCTCTCTTTCTCTCTCTCTATATATATATATATATATATGTTTGTTCGTAAATATTGTTCGTATATTTGTACATACACATATTTGTATTCGTACATCTCTACTACATCTACATGTTTGACATCGTTCTATATACGATTCGTGTATCGCCTGTGTACGTGTGTGTGTCTCGTTAATCATTCGATTCCCTTGGACACCTTTCCGAGGTCTCTCGCCCTTGCGCTTCCGGTCGGAGAGCGCGAGCTGTGTGTCCAAGAACGAACGAACGAATGGACCGAAACATCCCCCTGTTGATCGCGAGCACACTGTCGTACGCGTGTGTCTCGCGCCGCATGCATGCCTTTTACACTCGACACGCTTGCTGTCTCCTAACACACACGACGACGAGGCAAACGACGATGCAGCTCGTCGGTCGCCGCATTAACTCGCTCGACGCTGGACGTCGCGCGTTATACGTTTTCTACAGCTGTGAATGAAACACACGCCGGCTTGCATGATTCTACGGAATGCTAGGTGAGTTGGCGATGCACCGTGAAAAATATATAGCGCGGCCGACGGGAGCGAACTACGATTGGCGTCTGGTGTCGATAATTTTCGAATCGAGTTGTTAAATTTTCCATAATTTCTTTTTCAAGCTATTAATTGTCGCAGCGTGTGATATTATTTGGTGCTTTGGAGACCGAGTATTCGAATTTTAAGAACGTATCGCTCGGAGGAGCGAAGAGATCCTCCGCTGTCTGACCAATCGAGTGCTTGCTCTACTTGCCCCACTGTTTCAACGCTGAATAACCTAAGGAGGCTAATTTGAGCGACACTTTCACGTGGAAAAATACTCGTAACAATTTATTTCGCCGCTAATTACGTTCGATATTTTATCGTTGAGGTTGAAGAGAAAATTCCAGTGCAGAGCATTCAATCTTGATGTATCATTGAATTCGTCATTATCGTGAAAAAAAAAAAAAAAGAAAGAAACAGAATGCAATTTCACTTTTGTTGCGCGCCCGATATTAGAAATTTACATGAAATTTTCAAGTTTTAGCTTCAAATGGAAATACGTTCTCAAAGTTTGGTAATTTGAAGGAACACGTGGATGAGTGAACTCGCGCGAACAAAGCGTAGATAAATCATAGTGAAAACGTCACCGTAGGTTCGGTCGAACTATATATTTTTCCGAAACAGTGTGCATCGCAACAGCGAGGACAAACGGCCGGAACTAGTAGGTGATGCATGCGCAACGACTCCTCTAACACATGTGCGAATTAACCCGATTGATAGAACACCGAGAACTGGGATGCATCCGTCGAGACATCCGTCACACTACTCCACACTAGCCCCAACGACCACACGACCACCCCTCCAAACACCCCCCCCCCCCCCAAACCCCCCCCCCCCCGTTGTCTCTCTCTCTTTTTTTTTTAATTCATCTTCTCGAGACACAGCCGTCCGATTTTCCGTGTCCTCTGACCTTATTGGGCGGGGCGAGGGTACACTGAAAACCAGCGAGTATTCAACACGGTATTTAATACCAACGTAGAGAGTAGTGATTAGATGTGTCCTTTTTCTCTCTCTCTCTCTCTCTCTCTCTCCCACCCTCTCTCTTTCTCTCTCTCTCTCTGTCTCTCTCTCTCTCTTTCTCGTTCTCGTCGTTCTGGGCGTTGATGTGCCCCGTTCTCTGACGCATCGCATTCTCGTCATAAAATTCAAACCGAAATTGAAAAGCTAATTCGACGTGACATGGAAAAACAGCTCGAGTTTAATTGGGAAAAAGGGACGTCGTTGTTTGCGAAATGTGTTGCACATTTCAAGTCAGTAGATCGGGGTGCCCAACGGCCAGAAGGGACGGACAAAGACTCCAATAGAAAGTCAGGTGGGCTATTTCTTTTTTTTTCTTTTTTTTTTTCGCCTCCCAAAACAGATCCGTACGGGTCCAGAAACGGGGCGCTCTTTCATCGTTCTCATCTCCACCTTCGTCTTGCATTCTGTTCACACACGTCCGACATTTTCCACCCACTCCTGGATCTTCCTTCTAGTCCCTTGACAAACGATCGTCGATCAGTTCGTTGGTAATGAAACGAGATTTGAAATCGGTCAGACTGCAACTTTCTGGCCTTCTGTTTATTCTCACTGTTGTTTGCTCGGTGAAAACTTTGACTTTATAAGATCGAGTTAAAGTCAAATTTATCATTCACCTTCTCTAGTTTTTCGTTCGCGAGTATTAATTAACTTCATCCATCCAGCGAACGTTCATCACCGCTTCGCCCTTCCCAAAATCCAAAGACCAACGCCGCCGATTCTTCTCTCCACATCATATATATATATATTATATATACATGCCCGAGAATCAACCACACACACATGTATATACATTTACAAACACAAACATTGTAAAACTTGTCACACAGTAGGTGAATTACGCACACGTAATTACCGAAGAGAAGCGACCACACACACACACACATACATACACATACACAGACGCGCACAGATAGACCAGTTTATCGCCTCACCCGACTGTTCCTGGAGCTGCCCCCGGTTTTGTGCCCCCAACCCCAAGCCCCTCAGCCCCCTTTGGCCACATAGATAGAGTGCCATGCCATGCGTGTTCGCTCTTGCTGTAGGTATGTCGCGAGTTTCAACGCGGGGCGTGCAAACGCGGCGAGACGGAGTGCCGGTTTGCGCACCCCCTCGAGACGGTGCAGGCGAACGAGGACGGCTCTGTGACGGTCTGCATGGACGCTGTCAAGGGCCGATGCAATCGGGACCCCTGCCGCTATTTCCACCCCCCTCTGCACCTTCAAGCCCACATTAAGGCCGCACAATCTCGGGCTAGCATTGCGGTAATGCATTCTCTCTCTCTCTCTCTCTCTCTCTCTCTCTCTCTCTCTCTCTCTTTCTCTAACTATCTATCTATCTGTCTGTCTGTCTGTCTGTCTGTCTATCTATCTATCTCTGTCTTTCTTCGTCTTTCTATCAATCTATCTTCTCATCATCATCTCTCTTTCTCTCTCTCTCTCTTTTTCCTGTCACGTGTTTCTAACTTTCTTTCACTCGTCAGTTTATCTAAACTGTTGTTTCCCTTCACGTCGTCCTCACGAAACCCGGCACAGTTTTATCACTGGTTCCAGATATACCTTTTTTCCCCTCTTCCTCTCTCTCTCTCTGTTTTTTCCAGTTCCACCTTGACCTCTTTCATTCCGAACGGAGAGTGTACACCGATATATACCAGGATTTTCGGTTCCTTTCCTCCTTTTTAGCCCGTCTACACGGAGAGGAAACCTTTTCATCCTAATGTCCGATAAGCCCTCACCCCCTCCACTCCCCCCGTTGGTTGGTTGTTCGAGGTACCTTTGAATCTTTGTCCCCGCGGCCTCCGCTTCTGCGCGATGACCACGCGACAATGGCCTCGCTGTCGTCATTAAAGGAATGAGTCGGACAGATACGGAGCAGACGGCGGGATAAAGAATCGGTGGGAAAACGTCTCCCCGGCAACCAGTCGCCGTCTCCTCTTCATCTTTTCCTCGTCCTCGTTAGTCAGTCAGTCAATTTTTTTTTTTTTTTTAAAGAAATCGAACCAACACTCGCACGACGATTGTCAAATCTCGCGTAATTTGCGCAAGTATTTCACAGCGTGATAAAATAAATTCTAACTCGCGTCGGAAGGAGATGTAATTATCAAAACAACACAGAGTGTTTAATCGTAAGAAAATTGTAATTCGCCTTCAACGCCTAGCTGTCGTTTTGTCAAACCACACACCTTCTTGCGTCCGCTTTGAATTTTTAACTCGTAGTTTGAACTTATCTTTTCCGCAAATTGAACAGATCTGGATGCTGCCACGGGTTGCGAGGCAAATTTCATTCAAATCGTGCGAGTGTCGTCGACCCACTCCCCTTCTCTTCTCTCTGACTCTCTTCTCGCCTCTCTGTCTCTACTTCTTTCAGTTCCACGCAGCGTGTGCTTCATGTGCGGATGTGTCTCTATATCTTTCCTCTTTTTTTTTTTTTTTTTTTTTTTTTTTTTGTATTTTTGTCTCTCTTCGTCGTCGCTGGGAAACTGTCGTTATCAGCCGGTCTGCTGTTGTTTGTTTGAGTCTGCTTCGCGAGGAAGATGCGGTGGTGGCGAGAGTCTGGCCGTTGCGTGTACGTACGCGCATACATATGTGTACATGGACGTCTCGTGGCTTTAATTGGCGGGGAGTGTCGTACCGTTTTGCATGCGGGCAATCGAAATTTCCCGATCGTCTCGAATTCACCGTGGTCACCTTCGAAATTTTCAGCGACTCCGAGCGACTTGACCTTCGTGGCTTTGCTGTAAGTTGAATCTTCGACTCTCAGTTGAGTTACTTACGTCTCAACGTGATAACGATCGTTCGTCGTCCTCCTCGCGGTCGCACTGTCGAGCCTTCTCGGCGAAGGAATGTAAAGGTTCGAGTCGAAAAAGAAAAAGAAAAAAAAAAAAAAAAAAAAAAAAAAAAATTAGAAAGAAAAGAAAGAAGAGAACGTTCGATTCGCTGCACGGACGCAGCATTTGCCTAACGATCGGACGGGAGGCAAATGGGTATCGAGGTGCTTCCGAACAGAGCCCTCGAGGAAAAGGCCGGGGAAGTTAGGCCGTTCTTGAAGAACAAAAGATCTCGAAGTGCACGCATATCCTACTTGACCGCACATCGAACTCTCCTCCTCTCTTCTGTCTCTCTTCAACTTTGTCCCTGCGTCTTCTCTTTCTATCTCACTCTCTCTCTCTCTCTCTCTTTCTGTATCTTTTTCTCTTCTTCTTCTTCTTCTTCATCACACATACACACCTCTCTCTCTTTCTCTCTCTCTCTCTCTCTCTGTCTCTCTCTCTTTCTCTCTGTCTATTTTCTGTTTTTTCATCTTTCACGTGTACTGTCACCCTCTTTCAGTTTCCTGGGTTTGCGTCAAAAGGAGCTTTCGTTGCTGCGCTGCTTTTCGCCAATCTACGTCGAGTATATATATATATATATTTATATATATGTACATACGTCGGGCTTCACCCTTGAACGCAGTAGTCCCTCTTACGTACTCTTATATATTATACGCTATTATACACACGTAATCGAGCTCTCTCTATCTACCTATCCATCTGTCTATCTTTATATATATGTATATATATACATGAATATATTATATATATATATATATATATAAATATATTGTATATACAATGTTGTCACAGCGATACGTGTATATACGTGTGTGTACGTACGTGCACTACATGCACTGTATACACGTATATTTCTGTATGTATGGCACTGTCGCACGTGAGACGGGTTACCGAACCACAAGTGAAATTGGCCAATAGTTGCGCAGTGCTCGAAATAACGCGGCAACTGTATCGAGAGCGGCGTGTCGTTCGAGCACGAATTTAAACCACGTTTATCGCTCTGCAGAGAAAAAAAGGAAAAAAGGAAAAATTGCGAACGAATCGCGTTGTGTTGTCCTCGAACAAGCTGCAGCTTTTTTTTTTTTTTTTTTTTTTCGCGCCGATCTTTCCATCACGAACGTGCGCGCGAGAGAGACGTCGATGCTCGATACGGTTGCCGCCAAAATGTATATTATTACGTATATATATTAGTTTCTTTCACGTTGTATCCTCACGTTACGTATCTTCCCACCTCAGCCTCCTCGTTTCGTTAAACCACTTCTTTGGTTCTCCAATCACGATCACGATCTGCACTCTACTTTTTTTTTTCTTTTTCGATCTTTTACCTCTACCTTCCATTTTCTTTTTCCGTTCCTCTTCTTTTCTTTTCGAAGGTTTCTCTTCCTCCATTCTTTCTTTTCTTCTCTTTTCTTTTCTCACAATTTGTTTGTTTGTTTGCCTGTTCTCACACTGTCCCGTCGATCGTGTCGCGTCCCCTACCACGTTCTTTCCACCATTTCATTGTTTGTCGCTTTTGTGTTCGTCCAGTTTTCTATACATTACTCCTTGTATGATGTTCAAGCCGTTCTCGTAGCGTTGTAGTGAGTAGTACACTTGAGGCAGAATTCTTGTGTTTTCAACATTCACCAACAGAAAAGAAAAAAAAATAGAAAAAAAAAAAAAAAAAGAAAGAACACCACTGTTTCTATTTCTCTCTTTCTAGCAGCCTATCGCAGCCTATCCAGGTGCAAAGAACTAGTTGCAATACACCAATCACCTGTTTCGGTGCCTAGGTCTCGTAAAATGAGTCGCAAGATGTTTCCGCAGCCACACGTGACCGCTCCATTTCTATCTGTTCTGAGAACGTGCAATGCCTCTTTACCAACTTCACTTTCGAATCTGTCCGTTAGGTCGGAGAAACTAACCAATTGTCAAAGACCAAATTGTGCCTCCCTCACGTGTGTGTGTGTGTACGAGATTCCGCTCGATTCCAAAGTCAAATTTCCAAAAAAAAAAAAAAGAAAGAAAGAAAAACGAAGTCGTGAAATGGAGCGTGATCGCGGTCTTGTAAATAAGAAGTAGTAGTTGAAGTGACATGTCTTTTATGAATGACACGTACACCACTCTGCTGACAAGCTGTGCTGCACGAACCCCGGCTATCAAAACCCTCGCTGCTGTTTTGCTGCCCCACACCAAAAAATAAACGCTACACTGAGAGTTGTCGAGATAACGATTTTCGAAAGAAAAAAAAAAAAAAAAGGAAAATAAAGCAAAGTGTAAAAATACACACACGCGCGCGTGGTTTTTTTTTTTTTTTTAAGAAAAGGAAGGAGATTCGCAATAGGTCGGATTCGTACGTTTCGGGTTTTGTTGAACGACGTGTGGGCTGAGGGACGAGATGGGAATTTCGCGTCATTTTCAAACGAAACGACGAAACGAGCTCTTTCGAACGAAGAGACAAGAGTCTGCGACGCACATTGGCGAACAGTGGTCGCGAAATCGTGGCCAAAGGTTTTCGAAAGCATTGTTGAAAAATGCCGGCAAGGTTAAAATTCGATGAAAACTGCTGGCTCTTTGGCCACGAATTCTCGAACATTCGCCAATTCGCGGTGGTACGTTTCTCGAACGTTCGCAAACGCGTCCAAAGTTGTCCACGATCCGGGTGATAGAGAACGAAAACGGTAGATGAATGAGAACAAAAAGAGAAAGGAAGAAGAAGCGAGGAAAAAGTGGGAAAAACTGGCGGAGACAACCGCACGCATAGAAGGGAAAAGACGAAAGAGAAAAGGAAGTACGATGATAAAGAGAAACGAGAGAACGCGAGAAAGACATTTTCAGCGACGTCGCGCGGAAGACCTGCAGCCACACCCGGAACACAATGGAAGGAAAGTCTCACGTGGATGATTGCGGCAGACCAGCTTGTTGGCAGGGAAGTCTCATTCTCTAAAAGTGGTTTTCAATCTCCCAAGGGTGCATGCCGGGCTGACCTTCGTCCCGAAAATTTGCCTCGAGCCGCGCGTGCGCGCCATTTTGAGAACGGGATCTCACCAAAATGGCGGACTTTCGCCCGAAACGGAAACGCGAGGAAATTTCGTAGAAAATTCCTTCTTTGGCTAACAGTGTTCTTTTATTCTGCACAAGCGCGAGGTAACTAGTATCTTTTTTTTTAAAAAACGAGAGGGAAGCGTGAGACTTTTCACCGCGATTTCGTATAAATTCCCTCGCGACGTAACACGAGTAAAAATTAATTGCAAGCAGTTCACTGTTCCGGTTAGGCGTACGATGAAAAAAAAAAAAAAAGAAAAGAAAAAGAAACAGAAAAACAAAAAGAGTCAATCTCGGGCAGCGAGGCAAATTTGTCAAATAAACCGATTTAATCACGCCGCCCCTTTGATCTGCCAATTCGTTTCGAGTATACGCGTTCGTCCCCCCGCTCTCCGATTCGCCGATATTCCATTAGATCGATTAATCTCCGGCTCTCGGGCAGGTCATCATCCGCGCGATCGA
>KQ435730.1:65437-75865 GCA_001276565.1 Melipona quadrifasciata | reverse complement strand
GTACGTGTGTGTTTGTGTGTGTGTGTACATATAATATGCATACATCTGTCGCTCTCGGGGGTAATCAAAGGAACTATAGTAGCGTAGCTGGGCAGAGATTTTTCGCTTTAGTCGAGCCTTTTCATTTTTTTCTTTTTTTTTTATTTGTCACTGTTTGAAAGTTTCTTCGACCATCGCTCTACTTGTTTTCGATTCAATTTTATTTGGCAATTTTTTTTTTTTTTTTTGTCTTAATATTTTACCACCCCTCGTAAAGAACGTTTCTTCAAAGAACAAGTATTGCGAAGAATATATGTAGCATCGCGTGTTCTCCAATCGCGTTCGTATTATATATGTACATACACACTAATGTACGTATTACGATTGTTGTTTTTCTCCTCATCTTGCTGCAGCCAGGTTTTAAGTCTCTGTTTAGCATCCCCCTCTGTTTGGCATCCCCGATCGAACAAAAATGGGGGGAGGGGGGAAGAAAGGGAAAGGGAACAGCTTAAACGAGCCGTGATCGTTGCTTCTCCCATGTATTCCGCACACACAGATTTAGTGTTAACACTAAACGTTCAGTCTAGTCGTTGCGCTGAATGGCCCGCTGAGAAGAGGGCTTCCACACCTGATTCGCAAATCAAATCGATCGATTCTTTCCTGCATAGAGAATGATGTATGTCACGATACACTCTGAAATCACATTCAGTTCGTTTCTTTTTCACGTCACTTTCACTTGTCTACTACTTTTGCGATACAGCCCTTCTCCGAAGTAACAGTCTCGTTAACGCTCTCGTTGAAAGAAGAATTTGCGAATCAAATGATCCTCGTTTGTAGGCACGCTCCTTGCAACACGAAGTGTTGGGAATTTCGGCCCAAGTGAAAAAAAAAAAAAAAAAAAAAAAAAAAAAAAAAAGAAAATCGAGAAACGAAAGGAAAAAATGACGAGAAAAGCGGAAAAGACAATCACGATTACAGTTGCAGACTCACTCGCGTTAGAAAAAAGTGAAACGAGTCCTTTGTTCTCGCCCATTCGAATCACACCAATTTGTTTTCTCAGTGAACGTGTATCGTGTCGTGTCGTGAAAAAAAAAAAAAAAACGATCACGATGGCAGCAAGCTGATGATTGACCTTGCTCGATACCGAATGAGATGATTGATTAATTGAAAAAAAAAAAAAAAGAAAAGGAAAAGACACGATCAGTGTTTACAGAGTACAATGTCTCGACTCACGATATGATAGAAAGTAGGGAATGACCAGTTTGAAAGAAAGAAAAACAAACCAAGTTCTACTGCAAATTTTCCTCTTAATTCGACCTGCACGAACAATCGACTTTCGCGGATATAGATACTTGATGACTTTCTGCCGAAGCAGAGCAAAACTAGAAAAAGCTAGAGAGAGAAGAGTCGCTCGGAAACCGTACGAGAGATCTATCATGCCGATGTGTCAGGTCGATCGTTCGTGCACCAGTAGCATATTAATTAATATTCGTATACGATCCGATTTTTTAGAGCATGTAATGTACCGTGAATATGCTCTAACACTGAACTGAGTTTGAATGTGCGCGTGTGTGTGTCCAATGATTTTTCAAAGAACGCGTGTGCGTGAGAAAGACAGGACACTTGTCTTCTTCGCTCTGTACGTGAGACACAGCGCGAATGGTGCGTGCCTGAGAGCGGGTGAATGACGCGGGTGACACTGTTGAGAGTTGTTTTTTTTTTTCTCCCCCCACCTCCTTCTCCTCGTAACTATCGTTCGCATGAATCTGGAATAGCATCCGTTTTATAAATATATTCTGGCACATTTTCTTTCAGTTACTGGACACCCTCCCGGTGTGCCAAGATTTTAATCGACAAGTGTGCAACCGTCCCGCCTGCAAGTTTATCCATCTCAGTGACGGTGAGTTTCCGGTTGCCCTAACCTCACACTTCTGCCGACTTCCGGCGACTCTTCTATCGAAAATCAAGACTTTCCCCTTTTCTTTTTTGTTTCTCCTAGCCAGTTATCTTTGTCATTTCGTTCTTCTTCCTCTCGTTGATTAATTGAATTTTCTTCCAGTGGCGCAAGATGGTGAGTATAATGACACAGATCCTTGCGATATTATCTACTAGATGTGAAAATCGTTTAATTAACACGTTGTACGCCGTAAGTTTCTTTTTTTTTTTTTTTTGTAACTCGCTGGAAGTAACATAAAATAATCATATTATGATTTTGTATCCATTTCGTGCAACCAAGTAGATCTTTTATTCAACACTTCAGTACGCTTCAAATTTCGCCTGAATCAGGTACAATGGACAGCCTGTGTAGTATCGTGTAGTTGAAATTCAACTATAAATCATAAGCGTGCCACAAGTGTAAGTTTAAGTTACAGATACGAACCACGCGGCTTGAAAGAAAAATCTCTGCGCGAACAAATGTGTGAATCGTGTTTGATTCGTACGGCAGTCAACGTGTCAAAAATATGAATTTATCACCGGTTTGTGGAATCTAAAAGCTCCTCGAATTTCCGTCTCACTCGCGTTTTGTATATAATCGGCTGTAGACTTTCGCGGCCGTCGAATAACAACCGATCCATGACGCATTTGTATTTTGCCGGCCATTTTGCAGTTGGCCACCGCGCCTTCACCGCAAAACAATCACCGCTCGCAATATGCGACGGATGACAAATCTATTGGCCACCGCTGTTTCGAAACTGCGTCGCAACTTCGTCAAAGTTACAAATTACTCGACTGGCCGCTGACTGATAAAAATAATAGCTCGCCATTAGGCCACGTGCGTGTAGCGATCGCTAGAATTTCGAATCGAGCTCGTGGAAATTGTCGAAGAGAAAGGGAAAAGAAAGGGCGACTTTTGCAATAAATGATCGTCGACTATCCTTTTTCCAATTCAGCCTAATCTAATCGAGGATCGTTTGCACATTTTCAGGAAACGTGGAGGTGATCGAGAATCGCGTGACCGTGTGCAGGGACGCAGTGAAGGGCGCGTGCATGCGGCCCCAGTGTAAATATTATCACATACCGGTCGCGTTGCCGCCAGCGCCTCTGATGGCGATCACATCGCCTGCGACACCCTAGTTATTCCTTCTCGTTTAGCGGATCTGTATGTAACTCACACGACACGAGGCGAGCGGAGAGGGAACCGGCGGACAGGAGCGGCAGAAGTCAAAGGAGAAAGGGAAAGAAGAAGAGCAAGAAAAGAGAAGTGGAACTCGAGAGAAGAAGAGAACCGAAGAAGTAACAAAGAAAGAGGGAGTCGCGCGAGAGCGAGCACTTCTGGAAGCGCGGGTTTTTCTGCCGGATCGCGATCGTCGAACAAGATCGACGGGAGAACACAGAGAAACAAACGAGACGTATCAAGGGGAACGTGTGTTCCAACGTTTTCTTCCTCGTCGTTCTCTTCGTCGTCGTCGTCGTCGTCGTCGTTGTCGATGACATCGAAAGGAACCGAGACTCGATTCTATTTCATCCTCCTCTGCGAATCTCCTCCGATGCGTAGGTTTTCGTCGAGCCCAGATCAGGAGAAAAAGGCTAGCCGTATATCGAGCACGGATCAAAGGGGGAAGGAAACGACGGAGAAACGAAATCGTCGTTCGCCGTCTCTCTCTCTCTCACACCGGGTTGAAGAACGAACTCGAGCGAATTCGTTTCTCTGTCTGTGTCTTCCTCTTTCTCTGTGCGAGCGTGGTCCCTCGAAGATGAAAGGGAAGAAGACGTACGAAATTAAATTCGTTCGCAGAAACAATAACCCCCCGAGTCAAAGCAAGTCCCCGTACGGGCTTCGTGCCCGTCGTACGGAGTCGAGGTTAACCGATTATCCTGCGAGAACGTGTTTCTCGATGTCGAAGCGAAAAAGAGAAAAAGAGTTAGCTTCGTTGTGGAGAAAGAGAAACTCCTGACGTCGAATGGTCGTCGAAAAATCGAAGAACGAAGCCTAGCCACGATCGAGTGACAGTACACGAGGTCTTCCTTAATCCTGCCCTTTTCCTTTCTCTCTCTCTCTCTGCTCGCTTAGACTTCCATGAAAAAAGAGAGCGACAAACATTCTAGTCTCGAAACGATCGCTAAATGTTTGAGCAGATTATCTTCAGTATCTATTCTGTTCTCCGCATCTTTAATCTCTTGCGTTGGAATGACACGCACGTCGAGAATTTTTTGTCTCAAATTGCAACATTTTCTCAACTTTAAGTATATTTAAATGTAACCCAGGCAAAACAAATGACAAGTTTGTTACTTTTTAATAATTTCTATCCAGTGGTGTCGTACCGACGAGTTCAAAATGAAAAGAAAGCGACGATTTCATTGTATACGGTTCGGTCACTCGTTATGGTCCGCAAACCAGCTACCAACGCAAGAGGTTAATACTGCAGTATTCTTTTTCTTTGCAGTTTCTTTGATATATTATCTGATTATTTCACCACTGAGAGAAGGAGAGAGTCTCAAACTCCGAAAAATTCTACGCATTTTTATACGTTTTTAAATTAACCGAGCTTAGATCTCTCGACGCATCAACATTTTCATGTCGAATCGTTTCCCTTGAAATTTCTTCTATCTCCTATCGCTTGATATTTGTTAAAAGTACCTTCCAAAACGATTTCCAACAGCGCACGTTTCCTTTTGCGAAAACCTTCCATTTAGCCTCGAGTGTCTCGAGTTCGTAATTCGAGATTTCCATGTTCTTCCAAAACTCGATTGCTGGTCGAAAACCACGAGCCTACGAAAGAAACGAGGCTACGCGCTCCAGTTCGTCGCGAGACACGTTTTCCAGACAGAGAGGTAAATACTCGCGGGGAGAAACACGAGGGAAACGCGGTTGATGTTCCGTAAAGATCTTGGTACTATTACGTGTACATATATTATACATGTACTGTGCATACAGAGGGGAAACGTGGTTTGGAGTTATACGATCCCCTGGGAACAGAATATTCCGAGTTGCACGATCGTAAAATTTCTCCACGTTCGTGGTAATCGAACGAATTCATATCGTACGAGTAGACCGACTCAGACCAATGGGAATGCTTGACAGAATTATTTAACCCTTTTGATGTTGGTTCGAATATTTTTTCCTTTTTCAGTGAACTGGTAAGCACGCTCCAGAAAGAAATTTCTTTTCAAACTACTTGCTCTAATATTTCGTAAACGTTTCGTGTAATAACGTGTAATGTTATGTAACATGTTATATATATAGTGTGTAGCACAGATAAATACATCGACATAGTTTGGAAGATAATTTATAATCGCAGGAGAGATTCAGATTTGTACATAATGCGATACCAGTGATGTTAATATCTCTTTTTTCTTTTCATTCGATTTACTCGCGAGTTGAGTCAGTTTACAAATTTCGATCAAATCACTAGGGTTAAAAGCATGGATTGTTCGTTGGTCGATCGGTCGTAAAATGTAACGAGCTTTGAGGGACGTACGCGCGATCAAAAAGAAAAAAAAAAAAAAGAGGAAAACTAACTTCGATATAACGAATGACGAAGTGTTTTTTATACTCGTATATATACTAAATGTGGAGTCCACTGATATTTTGTTTTTACATCGATATAATCGCGCGTATGCACGCGCGTCTCTCAAGTTCGATCGATCGAACGTGCGTGCATACGCGCCGCTGGAGGCACTGATTTCGCAAGAAACAAATTTCCACGGGAGAAAATGAAGATGTGGGGTGGGAGCCAAAAGGAGGGAAAACGAACGACGCGAGAAGAGTGAGAGAACAGCGGAATAATATATAAAAACAGAATCGCGATCGTAGATTGAACCAACACGACGAGAAATGTAGCTTAAATTAATTAGACAATGACTCTTATTATGATTGTATACTGCTTAAATGAATCCAGTAAAATTTATATATGTGCGATCGGTTTTTTCACATAAACGTTTGATGATGGAATTTGTGCTGCATGTACATGCATACGTATATAGCAATCAAACTAAAGTTACAATGATACTACAAGATATACAAAATATGGTTAAACAAAACATGCATTTATTATTTATTATATATACATATTATATATATATATATATAAAAAAATTATATTTAATTAAAGAACTAACGGAATTTTTGAGAGAGGAAGGATGTTGCGCAAGAAATGAGAGATCGACGCAGATGAAAAATAACGAGGTGTAAAACGCAGAAGGGAAACGAGGTAGATAGAAAAAAAAGGACGAGTAGTACACTAACACTATTTAGCACACGGACGGAAAAATGGTTGAAAGATTACACGAGAGACGAAAATATTGTTTTGTATTTATGGCTGCTCGCGAGGATTTCACGTCGAAAGTATGACTCCTCTTACGTTGTTTCGTCTTTTTTTTCGATCGCATGGTCATTGCGTTTTAAATTTTGCGGTTTCTCCGATATAGGGTACAAGTTCACGCGCGAACTATATTCGCGAATTTTTCATGTATTTACATCAGTCGATCCTACAACGATGAATAGAGACGAGACTGCGGATACTTGCGCACGTGTGTGGCATTTGCACTTTTGCACAGGCTAGATATTTTTATGACCGCAACCTTGCAACCTTTCGAGCTTGTTCGTTTCAATTTCAAGTCCAATCGGACGTTAGTCGACATCTTTTTTGTAAAAGAAAAGCATCCCTTTTGTCCTTCGATCGTCGAATCTGTGAGATTTCAATTGTTTGTACACGACTGGCCAGTCCAATCGACTGCGATCGGATGGCTGCCAGACTCTTTTGCCGACTGTCTGACTCTGCCTTCACTTTCTACTTACTCCACTGTCGCGTTCTGATGCCTGCACGTGTGCTCTCGTTTCTGAAGATTAACTCTCAAATATTGGGCTTTCGAATATATCAGTTAACTCTTGAATATTAATTCCGAAATTTTTAACCATTAACTTTCTTTTTGTACGAATTTCCAAAACTTGCTGGTAAAAGTTTTCTCTACGCTGTTCTTTGTACCTTGAAATTGTAAATCTTCTGTTAAGTAGAATACGACAGTTGACGTCTAGAGACACTGGCGGTTATTGAAAGATCTGTGTGCACGTTTTTTCTACGTTTAAATTCTTCATAGATGCACAAGTATCCGTAGCCTAACAACGGTCGATTTTCCCGGTGTCGCGCGAAGGACCCACCGTCGACAACAAAGTCTTTTGTCGTTCTTACACGTTTTTACACTTTGTCCTTTGCTCCCTCCTCCCTCTACCCCGTCTCTATTTCACGATATGAACTATATAATTAATATTTGTTTTTATTTTTTATATATTATATAGAAGCGTTAATCGATATATATATATTTACCGTACTAGTATTTAATCCCTTCCTTGACTTCCTTTTCCTTGACTTTTCCATTCGTCCAATTATTTTCATTTTTTATTTTTTTCCTTCGTTAAACGTAGCAATCGGAATGAAAGTAACAATGTAGTGCAATCGACGTCTGTGAAACGTAGCAGCGACATTATATCGTACTATAAAGAGTATTACGCCACGTGTAGTCGTTTCTACCAGGGACTAGGTTACGAAAACAAAAAACAAAAAACACAAAAAAAACAGAAAAAGGACAGAAAAAACGAAAAAGAAAAACGTAGAAAAAAAAGGCAGCGGAAAAAGTATAGGGAGAACTTTTTCAACCACGATGTGAACACGAAGTATTTATTCTTCTGTTGTGTCTGTCGTTAGTTTTTCTTCTTTTTATTCTTTGACAGATCTTTTTAAGTCGTACGTTACTTTGACATTTTTATTTTCTATATTTAGCAGTATTATTATTATTATTAATATTATTATTATTATTATTAATATTATTAATATTATTATTATTATTATTACTATTATTATTATTACTATTATTATTACTGATGTTATTAACCCTCGGTTAGCACCATCGGCGCCATTTTGTCCATCTGAAGTTTCCCAGTGTCCGAAACGCAAGATACTCGCTCGCGCCGAAATGCAACAGAGGGTCAATACTATTATCTCGCAGCGATTTTACATTATTTCTTCCTTTTTTTTTTTTCTTCTTTTTTCTTTTTTTCTCTCTATCGAGTTCGGTTACAATTCAGAGTGAAACGAAATAAATGAACAAAGACCGTCCAAGGAAAGGCTTTCATCTACTTTCCCGACCAAGCCAAGTTCAAAGAGCAAAGCCGAGTTCGTTGATCCCACGGATTCACGCGAGACTGCGAACGAGAAAACGTTAGCGTTGTTGTTGAGCTCTAGTCATTATCGAGCGATGAGCCCGGGGTCCTTTGCGCGCTCTCTTCAACTCCCGATGAAGACGCTGCTGTCGATAATTCCGTTCAGTTGAATTTCACTAAACACAGTACGTCGCGATTCTCCTTTTGGCGACTCGTTTCGTCGAAAGCGAGACATAATTTCAAAATTTTCGAAATTTGTTAACACTCTCCGTTACGTAGACAACTGTCAACGATAGTTATCGGCAACTGCTGTCGACGATCACTAGCTCACCAGCCCCTCGATACACACGCATACACACGACAGGCAAACGCGGGCACTCGAGCGAGACAGTCGCGTCGTTTGTCCTTTCCAAGACGAGGATTTCGAAAACATGAATACCATCGACGAAGCAACGTTTCTCCCTTTGATTTATCGGCACTCCCTTTTTTTTTTTTTTTATCGAGACCGAGATTTGTTGACTACCTGTCGACGACTCGAGAGACGGGATAACTAGCGTTAATCACTCAAACGGACGATAGATGTAACAAAGTAACTCTAACTGAACAGGATATAAGCGTATTATATATAATAATTATAGGTTATTGAAATTACTATTGAATACAAACAGAGTGAAACGGAAAAAGAAAAGGAAGAAAAACAGAAAAAAATACCGAAAACACGAGCGATCTAAACGACTAAGCAAATATAAATGTTCCTGTACAGCATTTAAGAATCAAAGAACACGTATAGTATACATACAATACGCGCAAGAAACGAAATCGACGATTGAGGGCGCACGACGAACCATGCGGACGAGAAACGAGAAATGATAGAAATCAATCGAAATATATGTGTATTCGCACGCATATACGCGGATGTTTTTCGCTCTTCTGTTCCTTTCGTTCGCGTTCTTTTCATTCGTGTTCCGTTTCTTTGCTGGTGCTAGAGGGGAAAGATTCGACACTTGTAAATTACTCGTGTATATAGGATGGAAAAGAAAAGGAAGGAAAAAAGGAGGAAAGAAGCGAGATAGACTTTTAGATACATCTACGAACGTGTTTTTCTTTCATTTTTCTTTTTCTTCTATTTTCTTCTTTTCAACGACTCTTCGTCTTAAGACGGTTCTACGTGTGTAGCGAGTGAAGCGACTTTTTCACACAGGTATAATCTGCGCGATTTGGCCTCCAGTTGAACTTTAGAGATCGAACTCTTAAAAAATATCGTTGAACGGAATCCTTCGTTATTTCTTCTTTTTTTTTTTTTTTCCTTGTTTCGCACGATCGAACGTTCGGTAGACGAGTTACTACGAAAGATGATAAGAGATATCGGAGATAATAGACGGACGAGTTCCTTCGTGCCCGCATCTAGCATATGTACATACATACATAGAGTTTAGAGAAGACAAAGGAGGAAATGATAATTTCGAGGTGCGCGCGAGTGCTTTGTGCCGCGTCCACCGAGCGTAAAAACTAAGTACAATAATTAAACAAATGTCCATTTAAGTGGTTCAGTAGTGCCGCGAAGTAAAACGACGACGAGATTTTTCCAATATGTGATCCTATATCGGTAGGTGTGAACTTTTTCGATCAGAACTTTTTTCCTCGGCCCGATGGCTCCGCCTCGATCGCGGGCGAGCCAATCGATCTCGCGTGATCGTTAGAATCCTCCGAGTAACAGTCCAAGGGAAATGTTCGAAATAGAATTCGTCCCGATTGCTGCCGGTCTTTGCAGAGACTTTTTGTTTTTCTTTTCATTTCGACGCGAAGTAAAAAGGAAAGTAAAAGCACGCGGATTGAAGAAAAAAGAAAAAAGGGGGGAAAGAAAGGAATTTCCATGCAAGACTCTCAAGAATTTTTTCAATTTCTTTTTTTTTGATGAAATCGGTCACGCGTAGAATTTCGTAGAACGAATCGAGGTGTAGCGTAGAGCGAGCGATTGAGACACCGTCTTTCCCTTCGATACCAAACGCATCACAGTGAACGCCGGTAAACGAAAGAAAGAACAGAAACGGGAAAAATGAAAAAAGGGAGGAAAAAATGAAACCGGAATTAACCGAGGGACATACATGTGTATATACGTATAGGGGGTAAGAGAACAGAGAGAAGGAGACGAGAATTTCTTGAATCGAAGACGCGATGAGGAAGATGAAAGATGATAAATGAAAACGACGAATTCCACACGGAGTTCGAGCTTCCCAACTTGAGTCAAGGGTTTATTAGCTACTTGCAGCAAGCATTATCACTTATCGGAGCGATGGAAACGAATTATTTGTATTAAAAAGAAAAGAAAAAAAAAAAAAAAAAAAAAAAAG
>KQ435730.1:12727-41801 GCA_001276565.1 Melipona quadrifasciata | reverse complement strand
TATATTTATATATAATATAATATAACCTATAATATTTGATATCCCGTAGAAAATTCATCTTTTCCAACCTGCTGCGTTCTTTCGATCATTTTCGGAAGACCGTTTAATTACCAAAATTAAGAAAGTCAAGAGAGCACGAAAAGAGATTCCTATTGGTGTACGAAATCCTTCAAGGTCGAGTTTTACATTTTTCAACATTTTTTTTCCAAATATTACAGATCTTGGTTCGTTCGCTAAACCGAGTGGAATGTGAAAAATTTGAGAATCGCATCAGCGTTGAGGATAAAAGTGACAGCCCACATAGCGAAACTAAGACTCATTGTTATTGGCGCTTTTCCGTATGTTACGATTTTCTTTCTTTCCTCAATGTATCTTTTTCTAAAATTCCTCTTACCTTATCAGCAGATAAATCATTGGACGTGCTATTGGAAGACGCCGACTGCGAATTCGATGCAGTTTTTGCGTACATCTCACGATCGCCGTTACAAAATTGAATGAAAACTGTGTCGCGATTTCCACGAGACAACTGCCTTGAAAGGACTGGTTCTTCTCTCGTCAGGCTGGTTAGTTTTAATGAGATGCCGCCACATAGACCCATATATGTTTGAGCGAATAAATAAATACGAATCACGGGAATAATCGAACGATCGAACGATTTATCTTTGCAGGATAAATTTTTAATAATTAACCCATGCTATGCTTTGTTACACAACGATTTTCACATAGCGTCACATTTTTATGACATCGGAAAATGCTCGAAACCAAGGGAAATGTTCGAAAGTTTACAAGATACCTAAAAGTAAAGTTCTCGTTGCGATATCAACAAAGTAAAATACGTATATGTAATAACTGCAAAGTCGAAGGTTTCGATTCGACATAAAAATCATTTGAAACGAACAGATCTGTGGCACAGATTACACATCCACACGGACATCGTGTACAAACGCAAGCATACTTGGATCGTCGGTTTCCGTTAACCTCAAAATATGAAGGCGAAATTAAATAAGATTGTCGAAACAAATCTGCATGCAAAAGTCGATACGAATCTCTTCGTAGCGAAAGAATGTGAACTTTTGACTCGTCTCGATAAAGAGAAGAAAACTCGGCAATTTTTGCATGATCTAAAATTAATCAAGTACGACCACGAAAGATCTACAATTGAAAAAAATTTGCAGACACATGTTAACTGTAAAAGTACGAAGAGAAAAATTTTCTTTCCGAAGCGAGTAGGTGGTTGCCCTTGAAACCTTCACTGCTGATAACGTCGTCCGTTTCTTAATAAAAAAGAAAAAAAAAAAGAGAAAAAAAAATTAATAACGTAATCGAGCTCGAGCAATCGGTTATCAAACATGAACGCCCAACGAGCGCCTAAATAATCTAATTAGACGTCAGAAAAATTATCAGCGATTGACCCGCGACGAAAAGTCGCGTGGGGATGCGTGAATGTCAGTGACATTCGTGCCGTAATACATTCAAGATGTTGACACATTGCTACAGCAATGAAGCTGATGATAATTCGCGTACGATGTTTGCTCCAAGAGAGCCAGTGTGAAATTGTATTTGGTCGCAAGAGCATGGAAGAGACTCGTTTTCTCTCTATGTAAGTCAAGTCCAAAGATCTATCTAGTTCGAAGGAGCAAACATTTTTTGAGAAAATCGAGTGAAATTGAGAATCGAAACGAGAGAGGATCAAAACGCACGTTAGTTTGGTTTTCTAGAGATGTAGCGATGCCTCACTACTCGGTAAGTACCGTTTCTTTCTTTCTGTTTTTCATTTGCTTATGCAAATTATGGAGAACTTGAGGCAACTCGTCACGATTCAAAGAAAATTGCTCTTCGCTCTTTGGATTTAGTTTTTAGAAGGGATTTTAATTGATTTTTAATTCACTCGTTGCAGGCACGAGTACGACAGGGCTGCGATCGATCTTACATGGATTCCACTTCCCCTGTTGCGAAGGCGAATCGATTTGCGACTTGTGCATACGTCCACGCATCCTTGACAAACGTGACAGAGAGGTTTTACGAAAATAAAAACGTGCAGAATTCACGGTCGCCGTACGGGTGGAAAAAACGGGTAGGAATAAGCGATAGACGAAGATGGCCCTCGACTTTTTCGCCGGATGTGTCGGAGGTAGTTTCAGCTCGTGCTTTCTTCTCGATCGTCTAAATCTCAGAAACGCGACTTTAATGTAAAATTAGTAACGAGATAAGTTTTTTCTTTCAACAAGAAAAGTTCGATTAGCAGAAGAGCAAGGCAAGTTAAACGTGGGTTAAACGTCAAAGATTTCTTTCTCTCGTTTCGAAATAATCAGCGCTCGCGAAGAAAAATAACGAAGTCATCTACTCTCGTTCCTCTACAGTTTATTTTAACCAGTCATCACTGTTATCGTCGTATGAAAAGTCGTGTATATTTTCATTGATAGTTTGCGTGAAGCGATATCTGCGTAAAAGGAAATTGTAACCGCTATTGTTGCTACTCCGTTTTATCGCCAGATAGAGAAGTCGTGACTAATTAAAAGGGGCCGATAAATTCGCGTGGAAAAGGAATCGATTGATTGTTGACAAGGGACGTAAAGCACAAAGCGACTATACAAAGAAGGACGTTGCGAGAGAAACAAACTAAAATTCTATAAATAAACTATAAATAATTTGTTCCAGGATTTGCCGGTATTATGGTGGGATATCCTCTGGACACCATCAAAGTCCACATGCAAACGCAAGATTACCGCAAGCCAAAGTACAGAGGCAACTGGGACTGCTTTCGGACGATACTCGCAAAAGAATCGGTACTTGACAGACACATGCGACGGTCGATCGCTATTACGATCCTTCGTCAAATTTCAATTAATACGATTCATCCTCCCAGGTAGCAGGCCTCTACCGGGGCATATCGTCGCCGATGGCCGGCGTGGCGTTGGTGAACGCCGTGATATTCGGCGTGTACGGCGAAACCCGAAGGCACATACCCGATCCAAACTCGTTGTCCTCGTGCTTCGTCTCCGGCGCGTTGGCGGGTCTCGCTCAGAGTCCAATTTGCAGTCCGATCGAACTGGCAAAAACGCGGATGCAACTGCGAACATCCAGCAGCGGGACGCAATTCTCCGGGCCGATGGACTGTCTCAGATACACGTACAAACACGAAGGATACCGCGGCGTGTTCAGAGGTTTGAACGTCACGTTACTCCGAGAAATACCAAGCTACGGTACCTACTTCCTCACGTACGAGATTTTAACTAGAACGCCTGACAACGCCCCCGTCTCGACGGCGTACATGCTGCTGGCCGGTGGGCTAGCCGGTACCGCTTCCTGGACCGTGTCGTACCCGCTGGACCTGGTCAAGTCTCGAATTCAAGCGGACGGTCGTCGTTACGCCGGTTTGGTCGACTGTCTCAGGCAAACGGTGACGAACGAAGGATACTCGTGCTTGTACAGGGGTCTCAGTTCGACCATCATCAGGGCCTTTCCAACCAACGCCGTCACCCTCACCGTGGTCACCTGGATCTTCAGATTATTCGGACAGGACAACGATTCCGTGACGGCGACGAACCAAGGGGAGAAAGTGGTGAAAACGATGGAGTCCGTCGGTGAGATTTCGGAAACGCGCGAGCCTTTTCTGGAGAAGTGGAACAACTTCTTGACCAGCATGCCTGAAAGAATGGCGATTCATCGGTTACCGTATTCCGCGTCGACGGACGAGTTGAAGCTCGAACGGCTCGTTAACAAGGAGAACGAGAGACGGACGAAGGAGGAGGTCAAGCACGGAAGAGAGGAGGGTGAGAAGAGAAGGGTGTCCAGGGAGGATGTCGAGAATTTGGAGGAACTCTGTGAGAAGAAAGTGGAGAGAACTGTTGCTAAAACAGTGAACACGGTCTCGATGGCTCTCGCGTGAGAAATCTTGGATAGCTTCGTGAGCTGTAATGGAAATTACAAAGTTAAGGATAGAATTTAGAAGGCGTCTGTTACGAGAGACTGTCACAGCATTTCTCATCTTACGAAAGTTTCTTTTGTAGAACTGTATATAAAAACAGATTTTATGGTTGGATCATGGTCGTATGTACTTTTCTTCGTGTCTCTCGCACCCACGTTCTCCCCATTTTGTCCCTTGTACCCTAGATTCTTCGAATCGAGAGATTAACCTTAACAAATTTTCGACTAACGACTAAATTCTCGATATATTCTCTGTCTCAGTTACGTACATTTCGTCAAATACGAGTGCGTAAGATCGAAAAATCCTTTCTCGTCCTCGTCCTCGATACTCGCGGGTGGTTTTCTCGATCAAATCGCGTTGAATCGCGTTGAATCGCGTTGAAAAGTCGCGACGTCTATCGACCAGACGCGCGAGCATAACCTCCGGGCCGCGTAAACTATCATGAATCTTGCCATCGAAGTGCTCATTTGTCAGAAGACAGTCCTAGACTGAACGGCGGACATGTAAGACCTATGTCACAGCCAGAGGCGACATTTACTCTCTTTTAGAATCACACAAAATAGTTTGTATCTATCAGCCACCCATCTCTCCTCCGCTCCGCTTCTTCACCGTCGTATTCCAATTCCCGGTCTTCAAGTCCGTCCGTCCACGTGTTGAAATCAGTCCTTTTGACACGCACCGAAATTGCAACGCGTACAAGTCCCCTCTTTCAGCTTGAACTAGCATATCGGATCCGTAACCCAACTGTAGAAGCCGATTATCAATCAATGATATCCACGGGAACGACCGATCGTCAAGAGTCAAAAGTCGTCAAAATTCAGCACCATTGAAAAATTGATCGAAAGCATTGACAAGCGTGGAAAACTCTAATCTCTCGGACGACTTGAAAATTGACAAAGTCGCAAGTATTCTCGCAGGTACGGTCGCGCGATTCTCCGCGAGACTCTTGAAACGTACGTTTATTTCTTTTGCGCTTCGGTCGACTGTTTGAAATCTATTTAAATCTAAAAAGAAACAAACGATACGATTAGAAGATCATAACAAGCTGAAATAAAGAGATATGATTAGAAAATTTTCAAGCCAAGTCAGACGACCACCGACGGGACTGGAAAACGTGTTCCTCCACATCTGCCGCCGCGGATCCTCGGAGAGCAGGGTTCGTGCCCGGTTTCGAGGAGATTTGATATGGATGTAGACTCAAACGACAACAGCAAAGATACCGACCTGTGCGAAACGAACGCTCAACGATTGATCGCCGAGAGCGGTGCCCGATGCATGAGCACGCAAGCGATGCAATCGCTCTATGACTTCCGGCAGAACAACCTCCTTTGCGACGCGGTCTTGAGACTCGAGGATGGAGGCGTCTTCCCCATTCACCGCGCCATTTTGTCGGCTTGCAGTCCGTACTTTAGGTCTGTATAATTTAGGCATACTAATATTAATATATAATTTAAATTGATAAAGTTTGCACCTTGTCCCTACTCTGATTAGTTATCTTCGTACAAATATGATTATTTATCTTTTATCTTTTAATGTTATGCTATTCTGTCGTTGGCAGAACATTATTCACAACGACGTTGCACTCGCGCGAGAAAACGGACGTGCTTTTGCCCGGTGTCAGTAGCAACATGATGAATCTGCTCCTCGAGTACGCCTACCTGCGCTCCATCAACGTGAACAACGAAAACGTCTGCCAGCTGCTGGTCACCGCCGATTACCTGAACATCTTGGGCGTGCTGGACTTCTGCTGCGAGTACCTCAAGCAGAATCTGGCACCGGAGAACTGCATCAGCATCATGAGGTTCGCTAGGGAACACTTTTGCAAAGGACTGGAGAACAACGCGTATCGTTACGTCATGAGACATTTTGTACAGGTCATTACGCTTGCGTTGGATTTTCAGTACTATCCTCCTCTTCTTTTTCCCTTGTATATTTTCCTTTCCTTTAATTATATTAAATTATATTAATTTATATTAAATTCGCAATTCATTAATATACATTAAATAAATTTTCTTCTTTCGAAATGATATTGGTTCGAGAAAATCACAAGTATCGAAATCGCTAATTTGTGTTGCAGTATAACCACGGATCTGGTTTACAATCCTATCTAACTTTTATTTTATCCATTCTATTTCACATACCCTGTTGTATCTTGTCCTATTCCTTTCTTCCTCTTTGCTTCTTTTCTTTCCTTTCCTTTCCTTTTGTTTCTTTATTTTTCTTCGACGCTTGCCACGTCTTCCAATCTGACGTTCTTCTCTATCCTTCCACTATTCCCTCAGTTAGGTATTTGAAATTTCCATCGATTACACATTTCTTCCGTAATTCATTGTAAAGGATCGAATTTGACGTAGCAGGTAGCTCAACGAAGCGAGGAGATCCTCGACCTGCCGATCGAAGAGCTAACCACGCTGATCGGCGCCGACGAGCTGAACGTGAAGAGCGAGGACACGGTCTGGGATCTGGTATTGAAGTGGATCAACTACGATCCTCAGTCGCGGAAGGAGTACATCGTCGACCTGATGAAGAACATTCGCCTCGGCCTGCTGGACACGCAGTTCTTCCTCGAGAACGTCAAGGATCACCCGTACGTCACTGGCAACGACGCTTGCCGGCCGATCATCATCGAGACCCTGAAATTCTTGTACGATCTGGAGATCATCACGCAAAAGGACGGGGAAGTACCGACGCCGAAAATAGCGCGGCCGAGGGTCCCCCACGAGATACTGTTCGCGATAGGTGGATGGAGTGGCAGAAGTCCGACGAACTTCATAGAAACCTACGACACTCGAGCGGATCGGTGGGTCAAGGTTTGTGCAAATCGGCTTGATCGTTAATCCAATAGGATTGTCGCGATCGATCGTACAACGATGATTTGGAAAAACACAAAGGTGGAAGAGGTGGATCCGATCGGGCCGCGTGCGTATCACGGGACAGCGGTGGTCGGCTTCAACATCTACGTGATCGGCGGCTTCGACGGCGCGGACTACTTCAACAGCTGTCGTTGCTTCAACGCTGTTACGAAAACGTGGAGGGAAGTCGCGCCGATGAACGCCCGAAGGTCAGAAACAAATCAAAGATTTCGTCGCGAGGCACGCCGGATACAGATGTTACAAATGTTACAAAATCTCAGATGTTACGTTAGCGTGGCGGTGCTCAACGATCTGATCTACGCGATGGGAGGATACGACGGATATTATCGGCAGAGCACCGCGGAGCGTTACAACTACAAGACGAACCAATGGTCCCTGATAGCGCCGATGAATTGTCAAAGATCGGACGCCAGTGCAACTACTTTGAACGGTGGTGAAAGAGTTTTCATTTTAATCTATTTATAATTTGATCTTCGTTCGTCGTAGATAATTGCAATTTCGCGAAATTGAAAACTTTTTCTACCGTGTAGACAAAATTTACATCACGGGCGGGTTCAACGGCCACGAGTGTTTAAATTCAGCCGAGGTGTACGATCCAGAAACCAATCAGTGGACCATGATAGCTCCGATGAGATCGCGTAGAAGCGGAGTGTCTTGCATAGCTTATCACGGCAACGTATACGTTATCGGTAACCATTGCAATTAGTTTTCCCTTTCCTGCTCGTTTCTTTTTTCTTTTTTACCGATCCGTCGCCGATTCAGCGGTGATGAATCTTTCCAGGAGGTTTCAACGGAATATCAAGGATGTGCAGCGGCGAGAAGTACAATCCCACGACGGACATTTGGAGCTCGATTCCCGATATGTACAACTCGCGCAGCAACTTCGCCATCGAGGTGATCGACGACATGATTTTCGCCATCGGCGGATTCAACGGCGTTACCACGATCTATCACGTCGAGTGCTACGACGAAAAAACAAACGAGTGGTAAATTTAAAAGATTTTCAATCGTAATATAATTTATATCAAAAGGATTATTTTGAACATCACGAGATTCTACCAACATTTTTTGAAATGTTGAAATTCAGAATTTTTGCCTCTTCTGGCTTCCCTTTTACAGGTACGAAGCGACAGACATGAACGTGTACCGTTCGGCGCTGTCAGCCTGCGTGATTATGGGCTTGCCAAATATAAACGACTACATCCATAAACACCGTGAACGTTTGATGGAAGAGAAACGACAGAAACTGTTGGCACTGGAAGTGCACCGCAGTCAGCATCAGCCTCAGCAAGACCAAATGCTGCAGAACAGCGAGAATTCCTTGAGCAACGAAATACCCGTACCACCCTCGATGCCTCCGAATAACAGTTTCAGCAACGAAAATCGACGAAATTGACAACAACCACGCACAATGAAACGTTTACAATGGGGTTACGGCCAATCGAATGGACGACAGTCCGCCTAACAGAACGACGAATATTCAGAACGATTGATTAGCCGAAAACGATAACGAAATTTTACTGGTTTTATATTTTCGATTTCATCGAGAACGCTTGCGAGTATCGAGGATGAAACAATTCTTGCAAATTTCGAACGACGAAGTAAAATGAAGTTAAGGATGAGAAAATCTCATTGGAAAGACAAGACATCATTCACGACGAAGAGGGATGGGTTTTTTTTGAAACTGAATTTTGGTTTTTGAAACAGCAACACTTTGAGAAAAAAACGGGATATTTTCAGATTCGTATTTACCTGAATTTATTGGACACGTTGGAGATGTGTTTTTTTATTTTTATACGAGACGTGTTTTTATTACCTGTATTTGTGATGCGATTTTTTTACGAAGTTTATTGGATGATTTTATACGTATAGACGAATTTTGAGAGGCAATTGTGTAATAAAGATGAGGAACGATTTGTGACATCTACACGTCGACGAAAGATATTTACAAAAACTGTTGAAATGGAACTTTACAACGATCAATAAAAAGACATTGACAAACTGCGTGGTTTTCACTTTTCGTCGATGGTTTTATTTAGTAAAAAGTTGGTGGAAAATTAATTAACCATTAGCAGTGAATCGCGGAGTATCTCTTTTTTTTCAAACGAAATTGATACTTTCAACTGGGTTCCAAATTTCAAACATAATTTGAAAGAAATTAAATATTTGAATTTTAAATATATCCTACTCACTGCCATTTGTGCTTTTGGTTCCTTTGGATTTGAAAACAGCTTAGATGGCAGCATGTAACGTATATCCATCTTTGTTGCACATTATTGCACTCCTTGTCTACGATAGTGCTGGCATCGCACTACTTCTCAGTTCCAATTGAGAAGTATAATTGTAAGATAAGTAGAAAATCGGATAGATAGCAGCACATAGCACATTTTACCTCGGGGGTATACTCCTTTTAATTAATAACGCTTTCAACAATCATTGATTAACTAGAATAGACCGAACATCCAGTGCTTTTTCGTGTCCCGTTTCGGGAATTAAGTATGAGCAAGTAATACAAGTTAACGTATGGTCACAAGTAAAGTACAATTTATTAAATTTACCGTAAATCACTCGTCTTCATCCAAATTTATCTAAACGTTAGTAGATTTTGTAAAATTGAAGAATCTACTTTCGAAGCAAATGAATTCTCGAAGCTAAGATTTTATACTTTTGAAATCTTCAAATTTTATCTCGATCCATTCGAAATTATAGCTCAAAATAAATTTAAGTAATTGAAAATTTAATTATGTTATGAATTGCTTTTAAAAACAACAAAGTATAAATAATTATATATTTAAAATGTGTATTGTACTTCTTTATAATTTAAAATTTCAATACTTTACGTATGGATGAATTCATAAAACACGGATAAGGCTCTTGCTGATACTCACATGAATATATAATATAGAATGGAATAGTTTTAGATGCTAGATTTTGTACTCTGGAATTAGACAACACTGTAACGAATTTCCTTTCACTTTCAATTAAGTCATTTTACTTCGTATAATTCTCCAATTCACCGTTATTTAGGCATAGAGGGCGCTAAAAAACCAGTAATTTTTTTCCTGGAAAGAGTTTTCATATCAAGTTTTCATATCAGGCTTATAATTCTATCTTTAGTCAATGATACGATATATGCATAGATGGCAGTAGCTTCGTAGACAAGATGAGTGATAATGCACAACAAAGACAGAGATGACAATTCTTACGTGGAGTCCATAAATTGACCAAAATTACATTCGCAAAACAAGCTAATTAAAGGGATTAATTTGTAAAATCTTATTATTGAATCTTCCCAGACCCTAAGTTTTCTTCTTACGTTCCATTTAAACTAATAACATAAAAGAGACATAAACTCCGTACTCTCGCTTGAATAACATTTAATTCCTTCGCACTACGTTTGAAATTTGACACAAAATTATTCGCAGTCATAGTTGGAGTATTAACAAAAATTTCACGTACAATTTTATGCAATCAATAGCTATTAGCAATTATTGTTCTGTCATTACATAAGAACAGCTTGTACTTGATTTATGTCACAGCGAAATTATAATTTATAAACTTCTTTACATGTAACATAAAATACAGAATCCGAGGGAGATTCTGTAATTTTATAAAATTCAATTTACAACGCGATATAATAATTTTAATGATAAAAGCTATTTACGATACATCTTACGATCTAATATGGCACGTCTTACAATATTTTTATAAAATAATTTTTATTAATAAAACCTATTTAATTACAGTTCATATTTCTTTAAATACAAATGCTTCAAAACCTCTGGGACAATTGGAAGTGTATCTAGGAACTTTTTCTTTATTTGTTGGTCAACGTGAATAGCGAAACGTGTATGTTGAAAAGTGAGACTAGGCTCGACACCGAACAATACGGGATAGGTAGAATTATGTAGTAGTTGTCAGACGTTTAATTGCCATTCACGAATTTCGATGTATTGTAAATTCTGCAAAACGGCGATAGAATGGCGAAATAAAGTTGCAAATGGAAAATGGCGAAAATCGTGAAAGTATCCGAGTCGTTACCCACAGTCCTAGTTTGTGAATATTGTGCTAACCTTACGTTCAAACAAATAGAAGATTTCATAAGGTGGGTCCGTCTCTCCCTTGTCTATTTACAACAAAACATATCTCGCAACAGATGACTTCAACTTTAATGAATTTCCAATGCCGCGGACAAATCAAATTGCTCCAAACCTTCGATACACCTTGTACAACATTCGTTCATATTTAAATCGTATGACAAAATCGTTTTCACCGAACGTATTTGTATAAAATAAATTGCACAGTCATGAAACGTACGAATGCAGCGACGACTAAATCGCTCAGAAATCAAAGTGATCAACTTCAACATTCCGAAATTTTTTTTTTTTTAATTTTGATAAACATGTGATTAACGTTTGAATTTTCAAAAATCAAACAATTGATTCTAATTAATTGATTGGTTTAGCTTCTGTACAACTTTGGTGTACAATATTCTCAATTAACAATGTGTAATTTGGTTTCAGACATTTAAGAGATCAACATTGCTCTAGAGAGGGAGGTTCATTCGTGTGCCTTTATGGTTATAATGGAGTATGCACTAGTCTTCCTGTGGAGGGTGTTTCTGACAAAGATTATATAGCACATGCTACTAAACACGCAGTAATGCAACAGCAACATAAAAGCAATGGTCAACTGTTGGAACCCTGTTCATCATGGACTGTGTATTCCGCGGCACAGAATTTACCAGCTGTTTTAAATGACCCTTTCAAAGGAAAACAAAGTAACTTTCTAACTCGTACTTGGGGAGATGGATTCGTAGAGAAGGTTGATATACCTAAAAGTCCTTACCTTCCCGAAATCACAATGCAACACTTTGAATCATATTTAAAAAAAATTTCAAGGGTAATTAATACATGAAAAGTGATGTGTTTATTCTATTAAAATGTAGCTAATTTGAAAATCTTTTCTTTTACAGAGATACAGAAAACATTCACGTATGAATTTAAATATCGGTAGGCCAACTACACCTAATGAATTATTACAAAATTTCCCAAATTTAAGGAAAGTTAAATCTTTAGGTAAGTATAATATTTACATAACAAAATAGTTATATTTTCATTGTAAGATATAGAATTCTTATATTGAAAATTTACAGATCGAATGCAGTTTGATTTGTCTAACATCCCAAAAATCTTTTTAACACCTAATTTGGATCTTTCTCAGAAAGATAATTTTTATGCAGTGTTTCCATTTACAAAAAATGGATTGTTAAACGAGGATTCTAATATTGTTGTGAATGTAAAGCAAATGCAAGAAAAGGTATATCACTTGTATTACATAAGGTATAAAAATTACATAAAGTATAAAATTAAAATCAATAATATATTTTAATACGTTTGTGGAATAGCTAACTCATTATTTAGATGTTGTGGAAGTTCGGATAGCGGAACAAGTTGCTTCTAAGTCTCAAGCATTTTTCCATGCTATGACTTCTCACGATGCCCTAATGGAGCAACTTACACAAACTATTACAGTTCTAAAAGCCCTTAGAAAAAATATACACCAAGTTGATAAGCATCTAGTCAATGATTCTTTAGAAATTTTAAGGTGAATTGTGAAATTATTTCATAGTTCTAATATTATACGTATATTAATTTGGGTATATTTGTAGGTTGGAACGGGCGAGATCTAACCGATTATTGGTTCAAGAAAAACTAAAACTTATGGCTACAGTACACCAAAGTCAACCAATGATACAATTGTTGTTGTCCACGCCAGATTATGTCGCAGCCTTAGACCTCATTGCTACAACACAAGAAATACTTTTACAGGAATTGAATGGAGTACATAGTTTTAGGTACGTTTATATAAATAAGTATTCCCCGATGATAAGATAAATATATTTACATCTCATTTAACTTTTCTTTCTTTGTTCCATAGACATTTAAGTTCTCAATTGACAGAAATGGAAAAACTTGTTGATAAAATGTTATCTACAGAATTTCAAAGATATGCAACTGCAGATTTAAACAGACCATTAGGAGGAGAAAATACAGTTTTGGACGGTGTAAGTATATGTCAAAGTTTTAAAAGTTTTGTCTACTTAGTTCGTAGCAAACAAACCGTCGTGCATCTCTTCCCAGTGAGATCATTTGTACATCCTCAACGAACAGGATAAACTTGTTTCCATCATTTCTGGTCTCCTGAGGCAAAAACATTTTCAATTTGTGGATACTTATAAAGAAGAAGCAGTGACGACGGTCCGAGCTGTAACAAAACAAAGGGTCATAGAAGCTTTAGCAGCTAGCGATTGTTGCAGTGATCAACAAGCTGCAGCTTTGGAAGTTGGTGGACTTTCTCTCGCGGAAAGACTAACGTTACTTCACAATGCTATACAATCTTTAACATTCCTTTTGATGCGAGTTAAGGTATCATATCGTATCATATTTTTGAAATTATTTTGTAGTAAAATATTTTGACACACAATGTAATTTCCTAGGCTGTTCACGATGTAATGCGAGATACAGCAGATCTAGCGGCAGGCCGAGTGTGTGACGGATCATTCGATGATACGATTCCTGATCGCTTATTAACTCGAGCAGAACATTCGCGAGTAACGATCAAACTCAATGATATGATAACTTCCATTTGTGATTACTGTCATGAGCGAATGGGAAATCTGCTTTCTGCAGGTACAAATGATAAAGATAGATCACAAAACGAAAAAGAAAAATCAAACACTGAGAATTTAAATAACAAACAAGAAGAAAAAGAGTGTCAAAGTTGGAATGATAAATCATCTTGGTTAAGTAAAAGGGCAACAACAGCTCAAGTGTGTCAACTAGCCAATTTAGTTGAGGAGTTCACAGAAACTTGTGAAAAGCTCTGTGGCAAACAATGCACGGGTTTACGATCTGCATTTAAGGTATATGCTATTTACAAATTGTGCATTTATATTTATATAGTAACAACAGACTAGCATTTTATATTTTATAACTTGTATTTTCTAAAAATATAGGCACAAGCTAGTAAATTCATTCAAAGATTTCATACCGAGCTCAAAACAAAGCTTACTCTTTTATTAGAATCTGAAAGATGGAAGCAAGCTGATGTACCACCAGAATTTCAATCATTAGTAACATATGTGTATGAAAATAAAACTTTTCCGCCAAATTTATTTAAAGTTGATGATAAAGTTAATAAAAACGGTGTTCAAAACTTCATTATGGTAGGAGATGAAAAATATGCTGTTGTTGGTACAGCTTTAATGCTTATACAAATGATACACGAATATTGCAGGTAATTCCAGAAATTTTAAATCTATGTATCTTCTGTGAAATACTTCTGTGAAACTTTATTTTTAGAACTGGGAGTGAACTGATAACTTTATCAGGAACAATTGGAAGACATTTAGCGGAATTACTGCGACATTATAATTCACGTTGTTGTCAACTTGTCCTTGGAGCTGGAGCAATGCAAGTTGCTGGTTTAAAAACTATTACCAGTACAATACTTGTATTAGCAGCACGTAGTTTAAAACTAATTTTATGGTTTATGCCTTATGTGAAATCACATTTTCAAAGTAAGTCGATTCTTATTTAGCATTCGACTTATGTTAAAATTATGATATTTAATGCCTAGATTTTGTTAGTGTTTGCAGAGCAAAACCCTAATCGTGGACTGGTTACATCTGGTATAAGCGGTGGTGTTGCTCTATTGGATAGTGTTGAAAGAGATATTCGTGCGCATGTAAAAGAAATTGAAAGCAAAATTCTTACTATTGTTGACAATCTACTGGGTGGTCAAATATCGAAATGGACTGCAAGACCGCCAGTACCATCGAAATCATTCAGAAATATTTCTAGGTAATTATTTTACGCAATAATTATAATTATAATTACTATACATTTGAAATTTTTAATTACAGTTACTTAATGAAACTACATGAAGCAGTTTCTGGAATTCTCCCAGTAGTTGAAGTACAAACTTTATATCGTACAGTAAATACATCTTTTAAAGAAAAACTTCGAGAGCAATTAGTCAAAATGAATATAGTAAATAACGGTGGTCCACAACATGGTGTAGTTACGTCTGAACTTACATTTTACCTTGAAGCATTGCGAAAATTAAAAGTGTTACCAACTAATGAATTAGATGACAATTGGATGAGTGATATATGGACCAGATAACATGCAGAGCGTGTGATATATTGCATAATAGAAGCGATGAAATATTGTAGAAAAAGGTGACTAATCTTTATTACAGTCTTCCTTCAGATGTGTTGCATCTCATTATTAACATTTTGATGGATTTTTACTAATGTGGCTTGTATTGAAATTACCCATATGAATATTTATAATTATTTTATTCGTAAAATTGTATGGAATGCAAAGTCGATTGAGAAATTAAGAAACAGCATTTTTATAAAATGCTCTGTTTAATATTTTGAAAATATGTGTAATAATAATCAGTTTTATTTAAAAAATATGTATTTGCTGTTGACATTTTAATACAAATTATAAGTTAATTTAATTATTAATATTAAATTACACATATTTTACGTCTCCCAAACACTCTTACACGCCATAGTGTTCAAAGATAAAATTTCATACATAAAAGAATAATACAAACGAATTTGTAAAACACAAAGTAACTTACATAAATAGTAGAAAATTATTTTCTTCCATATCAATATGAATATTAAATATAAAAAACATATTTGCAATTGAATACAATTGTAAGCATGTCAGGAATTTGTTGTTGTCTTATAAAATAATTCAATTTTAGCATGTGTGCAAAATAAGCATGCGGTAGAAGGACCAAGACAGATGTTAGATTACTTGTTGATTTGTTTATAATTCTTTATGTGTTAATTGTATATCTTCTCTTTCTCAAAATTAAATCTTTTGTTAACTAATACAGAATAAGATATTAAAAATGTTATATTTTATTAATGAAAAACCTAAAATGCATATGTGGTAAGATATGACTGCTTTTATTGTTGTGTTCATTGCTTGAACTGACTATAAAAAATGTATTGTCAGATAGTCTCTGACAATGATTATTTAAACATTTTTATATATAATGTACTGTTTGCACTAATCTGTTTTTATTGACAGATTATTGAATAACTAGTTTCTAAATAATAAGCATAACTTATTGTTGAACATTATTTACTAGAATATATTAATATGGGGATTTTTATCAAAGTTTTTGAAATGCCCTATCTCTTATACTCTTTTGTGCATATGAATATATATGTATATGCAACAAACATGTACATTATAAAACTACAAAAGACAAAAAACTGAATAATTTACAAAAAGATAAAAGCTACTGACTAATATACAATTTTCCACCATATGCTTTTACTTCTATTTAAGGAAATGGAAGAAAGAACTATGAATCATGATTTAATTAAAGTTTCTACAATAGATTATAAATCAAATTTTAACCTCATTACCAAAGACAAAATTATTAATTGTTATTATTCTTTGGTCTGTTACTAATAAATTAAGCAATTACAATTTGGCATGCCTGTATTTTTTGAAATTACATTTATTTACGATAGTTTTAATTTATTATAAATTTCTAAATAATATGGTGCATTCCATTATTAACTTTATCTAGTCCATCTAGTACATAAATAACGACACTATAACAATTTTTTATACCTAATTGATAAACAATTTATTCTAAGAATTGTGGCTAGACTTTATGGAAGAAGACTTACAGAACAGAGAAGTTTCTCTACAGAAATTTTAAATTAGCAAAAAAACGTTCGCGATTAATTAATATAAAAAGTAACCTTGTAAATTTTATCATCGAACAAAAATGCCCTGTTGTATTCATGTAGGATTTAAAAAATATAACAACTTTACCATAACATTTTAAATGTCGTTATTCCACCGGATAGAAAAAAAAATTTTGAATTTTATTTGTGTGAAACTTCCTACGTTGCTATAACAACGTACATCAAAACATTTTCATAACCTATTCAAATAGTGAACGATATACAAAATATACTTATGCCACTGTGCACTTGTTATAATACATGAAATATTTGTTTGAAAATTTTGAATCAAAAATAAAATGGCAGATCAAAATTCGTACGTGTCTATTATCGTGTATTTATACTGTGATCTTACACAAACTTGTAATATCTTAATTACCTTTTTAAATCGGATATTTTGTATATTTAAGAGCATTGATAAAACTATATACATAAATATTACGTAATTTTGTTTTAGTGAACAAAATGTTAGAGATATTGCTTTGCGTCTCTGTTTACAAGAAGAGCAAGAACGTAAAACTAATCCAAACGAAACTCATGAACGTTCAATTATCATCGTTGGTAGTAAGAGAGTCGTACGTAACATATTAACTAAAACTATTATAACTAATGATCTATTAATACAAATTACATTACATATGTAATGGGAAAGAAACATGCATTCTTAGGGTAAAACTACAATGATACATCGTTTTCTTGAAAAAGATGAAACACCGAAACCAACTATCGCGATAGATTATTCTTTTGGACGTAAAGCTGGAAAGAGTTTAGTAAGTTTTCATTTATTTATGATATTGTATTATTCAAATAACAAATAAATATAACAATTTCGAGTAATTTTTAACAAAGGTTATGTAAGGTTAATTGATTAAAAAAGTAAATGAAATGTATATCGTTCATATACTGTTCGTGTGCAAATATTTTGTTTAAGAATTAAAATAACGAGGTTATTAAAATAACATATATATGTTATTATGTACGTGCGTTATAATAAAAAAGTATTTAACGTTATTTCTATTTGATTCCATTATCGATGCAGATAAAAAATATCGTGCATGTTTGGGAAGTAGGACATTTAACTTCTTCGTTAGTATCAGCCGCAATGACAGGTTCATCTTTGACTCATTCTCCTCATCACGTCACGGTATTGATTATATTGGATTTATCGCAACCAGACATTTTATGGACCACGTTCGAAGAAGCTCTCTCGGTTGTTCGAAATGCAATGAAAATGAGTTACAGCGATAAAATGATTCAGGAATTAAAGCAACAGCGTGTTAAAGAACGAAAGAGAGCAGTGGAACAAGAGGTCGATCCGTTTCCAATGAAACTTTGCCTTGTTGGTGGGAAATATGATCAATTTAAGGTATCTCAAGCATATTTTCCAATAAAAAAACATACCGTTACAGACAGTGTACATAAACCACTTCCTATTACGAAATTATAAATTATTCGACGATTCTAAAATAGGATTTAGATTTGGATAAAATAAAGCTAATTGGAAAAACACTAAGAGCTACAGCTCATACTTTAGGAGCTGGACTCTATTATCATTCCGCAAAAGATAAGTCTTTATTACGAAGAACTAAAGACTTGTTATCTCACTATGGATTTGGTACTCAATTTTCGTAAGTTTCTAGTATACTGGCTATCAAAATAATACTATTGTTACAACTGTTGTTTCAAAATTTTTACTTCTTTACATCGATATAATTTTCCTTTTTCTGAAAATTATAAATTAGCGATATCAAGTGCATAGATGTCGAGAAGCCATTAGCAATATCCGCCGGTACAGATTCCTTCTTGTCGATCGATTTGCAATTTCCTCAGACCAGACCTTCGGCTATCTTAGATACTATCAAACAGATTTACGTTGCTCGTATACCGCAAGAGTCAAGAAGCAACGAAATTATTCTGGAGGATCCAAGTAATGATCCCAACTTTAACGAACCGATCATCGACAGATTACGAGCTCAACGAGAAGAGGTATACCAGTCTATAAAAGTAATTTAATTTATACCTTGCAAAGAACGAAATAATTTCTTTCTTTTTCGGAGCAGATTTCTTTCCTTCTAAATTTAATATTTTAAACGACTGATAATGTTGACCTTTAGTTTATTTTTATTGGTATTATTTATCTCTGATAGAAAACACAAATAATAAAAAAGTAACTTCTTTGTAGGAAATTAGTATTCTACTCCACGATATGTTGGAAAGCCAAATACCTCAAATTCCCATTCCGGATCCATCGTAAAGATTGTTCGCCTACGTGGATTTCTTATGAATAAAATCCCCTGATAATACATGTTTGTCACATACTTGATCTTGTCGAGATTGAAAGAAACTTCCGACAAGCAAAAAATTCCAGTTAATTTGTATTTAACTCACCGCTACTCGAAAAGATTATTTTACGTTTACATTTACATACAGGTATATGAAATTGCAAAATCATGATTGCGACATCGATTGCCCTCTAGTTCACCTGTTAAACTATGCTAATAGAAGCACTATTGCTTATAATGTATGATAATATCGATAAGACTAGCGATAAAGTGTATCTATCATTTGTAAAAAAAAAATTATATAACTGCATATAGAATTATATGATTCTCGCTCCAATAAACACATACTAATTTTATTGAATATTTAATATTCCTTTACGACCAAAATACTTGGAGTCGCTTATATAAAAATATCAATTTTTACCAAAAAGTTAAAGTAGTTAATCTCGATCAAAGTGTTTTCACTCAGAAACACAGTTGTTTCTTAGTTACTTTCATTGAAATACATATAGAACGAGTAACATTACTCGCGAGTTTTGTCATTTAAATGCGATTTCGATCCTCCGTAAAGGTGAAACAACGCGTTTTCGTGTCATTGCGCACGCGTCTGTTGTTTCACCCTTTCCCCGACACACCGATTCACCGTGAAATCGAAGGGGTTATACTAAGAACGAGAGCGTGATGGAAGGGTGGGGAGAGTGTCGTCGCACGGTTCTCGATTCCTAGCGGCAGTGGACTAGTGCGCTGATAAGAGCAGCGGCGGTGGGCGATGACGCGTGCGCGTTACGGCGAGATGCGCATGCGCCTCGAGGTAGACGGCTCGCTCCCGATACGCGGATAGTCGGAGTCGAGAGTTTACGAAAACAGGATCCGGCTGGGGGGGTTTTCGCTGTGTCGCGGGCCTCTCGCTTTCTGGCCTCGGTTTTCTCAGTGAAAATGCCGCTGTGATAGAAGCGCGCGGTGCCGTGTGCTCTGTTCGGGCTTGTCGCGCCCCTGCAACGAGCCAACAGTCAACTGACCACGCGAAATTTTTACTGCGCTACTCGCCGCTTATCAGCACTCCTTTCTCCCTCGCTGTCTTCTCTGTCTTTCTCCTTTTTTTTTCTCTACTGCCCAACTCCTTTCTCCCGTCTCTCGTGCACTCTATCCTCCTCGTTATTCGCGCTTTTTCTTTTCTTTTCTTTCCTTTCCTCTTCTTCTTTTCCTTTCTGTCTCGCCACCGTAGATCGGTCGCTCCGTGTGCCTCTATCCCCACCTTCGCGAAACACGACGTCGCAAGATTTGACACTGGGAAATCTGTGTCGGTGTTGGAAGTGCCGCGCGAGTTTCGTAATCGTCTGCTGCTGACGGAGTTGTACCGGCGATTCGAACAGGTGAGTGGAAAAAGCACGATCGACAGTGTCACTGATTGGCTCCTCCCAGATCGGTGTCGTTAATCGTCGCACCTATCATCGTGAATCGGGCCCTCGGTGATTCGAATTGTGTCGAATCGATAAAAGCAAGAATTGACTTGGTTCTCGCCCGACCGACACAACGTTCCGACGTTATATATCGCGGATCGTAGACCGCCCTCTTCTGCGACTGCTTCTCGCGGTTATCGATTCCGGTGTGAACGCGCCCTATCTAGACAGTTATTTGCTCGCATCTTTCTTATTCACAGGATTCAATTTTTCAATGTTTGGCACAAGCACGCCAGTGGAGTAGCGCTCAGTTATCGAGGAATTTCGTATTTCTAATAAATTTCCACCATCTCTATTCCCGTCTGTGACATATACACAATGATAGATTTGTTTATTTTACGTACCTAGCACCAGAGGCTCGATCAAAGGCAAAATTTAGTCCGATTAAGTTGACACTATGTTTGAACTTCGTTTTAAGAATTTCCAGTAAATAGAGTAGATAAAGTCTAAAGTGACAAATTCTCAAGTAGAATTTTATTTACTTGAGAATTGTTCGTCACAGAACAATTTCAACTTTTTGTACAACTAGTTCTTCAATTGTTGCTGCCGTTAACTATGACCTCGTTTGAACAAATAGAATTTTGTCGTGAGTATCACTTGCACGGTGGGCTCTTTCGTCGTTGCATGTGCGTGCGGAGAAAGCCTAAGGTGCTTCTCAAGTAGCGTTCGCGGACGCGTGTCGACAGTTGCAGCGTGATTTTGATGCCACAGTTCACAGCAGGTAACTCTTGTTGCTCGACGAATTCGTTCATTTTCGAGGCCTGAACACGCTTGTCTAGGGGATGTTGATCGATCAGTGGCATGTCAGCTTCTACGTATTTGTGATTCGATGGCTTATATGGAAATGGAACGGATTTAGCTTGTTTATACATAAAAGCTTACACGAGAAATTGTGGATATACGTCTCAATGTCAGGCCGATGAGATTACGTGTACAGACACGAAATGCTTGATATTTTTATTAAACATTCAAGTTACACATCACGATAATGTTTCTCGAGTGATCGACCACCGTAAAAGGATCAGTATATATATTTAAATTTATGTTAATGATAAAAATTACGATGGCAAAAGTATCTGCATATATACATTGTATTACAGAGTGTTGAAAATTTTCAAATGTTTAACATGCGCGTTGCACCCAAAATTATCATCTAGCAATAAATAACGCATGTGTATAAGCGATAAAAATCTCATCGACCGCACAAGTTGTATAAAACAACACATGTTTCGATTTTTTGACTATTTTCGCAAGTGTTGCTTCTTTCATTCATTTCCGCAATCGAAATTACCATGTGGTTATGAATATTTTTGCACGTTTCTGTAATTACGAGTAGTAAAGGCTTGGAGATAAGCTTGACAACCTGTAAATAATTATTTGGTATCTCAGAACTTTATCTGTCAGCGACAAGTGCGTCAAGTGTAGCATATTTGTGTTTTTTAACGACATTGAAAAAAGTATGTGAATGTGAAAAAAGTATGTTATTTAACAGTAGTCTGCGAAATTATATTTTGCAACTTTTATTTTTTAAATTTTGGAAACATATTCTTGGAAACTCTGTCTAAGGCATAAAAATAAATCTGTAATTACAAGGATCGGTTGTATAACACCACACAAAGGGAACTATATTTGTACTTGGAGAAAGAAACAGGATCATACAGCCTGTATCGGAAATATTCGTTGCATTTTGAGTTGGACAAGTAGGTATAGGCTTGCGTTACATGTCGAATCGGTCGATATACAATTGCTAACTTTTCTTACTAACTACTCTGCTCAACGTTCAATTATAACTTTTTATTGATTGCTCAAACTATACATCACAGCATTGTAGGAACAACATGTGAGTTATTTATAACAATGTAGTCGACGTATAGAAAGATGAAAGATACCTAAATAAAGAAATTATTGTATCTATGTGACGACTTTATTTGTTTTTCTTAATTGGTGGACTAACTTTCGTCAATCTACCGATATATAATTATATGCAAAGAAAATTAACGTTAAATCGATATATATTTAATAGAGAATCGACTTTTACTTCCAATTTGCGTGAAAGAGTCAAAGAAACTGGTCACGAATAAAAGCGGGTCAAGATCTCGACCCGTGTTAAAGGAGTATGTATATATTTTTCACCGGTTTAGTTCACCAAATGAGATGTAACCCGCCATTTGTTATTTTTCTTTTTCGTCCGTATATTTGCTTTATCATATTTTGCGTTTGTTTTTACCCAAAAACTTTTTACGCCGTTGCTTACGAAAAATCGCCAAGAACGTGTTAGTCCGTGTGAAATCCGAAGAACGAAGAATGTGATCAGACGAAGATTTCATCTTAAACGATGGCACTCTTTAACGAGCAAATTTAAACGGCAAATCGTAACTAGCGGATAAGATTTTATCAGCGCTAGAAGCTGAGTACACTTGAGGTTCTCGCAAGACGAATTGTAACGCTCCGCGGGAGTGTTAACATCTCCGAAATCAAATATGTAGAATATCTTCGTATAATTGGGCATAATCAGCAATTACACAGAACTAAGAAAGAAACGTTATTGCTGCTCTGATGCAGTTAATTGAAAATTGCACTAGTACCAAGAGATTATAAGGACATAAATTTCACGCTTCGAGAAATATGTTTGAAAATAGATGGTAAATCTAATTTTTAATAAGAATTTTCGCTTCCTTCCTATTAATCTGCAACTGACTCTAACGACGGAAAGAAATTACCAGTAGAATTACGAAATTTAACCTAACTGATGCTGAGAAAGAATGCTTTTGCTTTCTACGTATGCGTCCATGCGTATTGTGATAATTCCATGTGTAAAGAAAAGAACACAGATAAAATGTATAGCGCAACAAGGTAAATGATACAGTCAATTTATTGCTCACGAAGCCAAAATATTTTGCGCGTCATTCGGAGTTCAGCAGATAATTCAAAACAAAGTGTGCGCAATTTTGTTAGAGTTGTGACACTCGAAACATGTAAATCACACTTCCACGTTTGCCGAAATATGTACCTATAGCTGTGTAAAGTGTGCAATTAAATATAATTACAGGTACGTTTAGTACATTAGAATAGCAAATAGAGTTTTCGCGAATTTCGCTTATTTCGAGAAACTACAACTGTTTCGTTCTTACCTAGAACGCAAATTGAAATAATTTATGGTACCACGTGAAAGTGACGATCGATTCAACATCGTGTAACTGTAATATACAGAGAATCGAGAAGAGACTTTCACGCAAGTTGTTTCTCGGAGCACGATAAAATTGTGTTAAGCCCGCGTTTCACACGTTGATTCGATGAAGAATCGGTGAATAACGGGTGATAACGATCTTAACTCTAACGTGGGTAACTGCGAACAAATTGAACAAATACTTCCAACAAGCTGCGAGGCACGTATCTACGTGCGTGCGCCACGTGGCAACCGGGTCAATTATATTCCACATAACGAAGCAAATGCTCGTTATCCTCCAAACAATTCGATCATTGTCCTAGGGAACACGCTTTTCAAGCGCGAGACGTGTGTTTGACATTTTAGGGATGAACTTTTTCGAAGAACGTCAGACGACATTCACAGTGTGACATGAAAATGTTTAAACTTTATTTACGGATGTTCGATCCACTCTGAGAGGAATGATTGATTTTGTCACTGAAGGTGATTTTAGCGGGAGTAATCCAGAAAATCGGGCCTCGTTAGGTGCAACGCTGATGCAACGAAAATTAGCGATTGGTTGATTCGGGTCACGTGATTCGCGAGGGGGCGTGGGGTAGACCTCGAGTAGGAGTGGCGTTGTCTGGTACTGAGCGATCGCGCCTGTAATTTGTTTGTAAATTTTATGGCAAAAAGGTCGTCTTCATTTTCTAATCAGAACAGTTGCTTCTGGGCCTTTCAATGATACAAATCGTACTGGGGTACGTGCAGTTTTTATTTCATTGCTGTTATATATCTTTGATTATATAAAAATTTTAATAAACAAATGTACACATGGACAAATCGTTAAACAAAATAATTATAACGCAAAGAATTGTCGATCGCTTCGATACCTTACACTTTCCTCTCGTCTCGATACTTTTCTTCTTTACTAATCTGATTAGATCATGCCATTGTTCTTTGTTAATTCTACCTCTAATTGTATCTGAAGTTGGTTAATTTTCTCCGAAACTCCGGACATCGAGCTTTCTTCGTTCTATAAATATATATATATATATGCAGAATGCTTGTGCGAATAGCATCTCATTTTTTTTCTTTTCTTTCCCTCGATGAAACATCCAAACAATCAGCGAACAAACAAACGTAAATTGTATTTCGATAATTAGACGAGAATTAATTAATTGGCCATTAACATTAGCTTCAAATCGATGCGTTATTTGTAAATTATGTGAGTGCGGGATTTGCACCGATTTCTCCCGAGTGATTTACTTTACAGTGTGATTGATCATTATTATTTTACTATTTTACGCGACTATCGTGAATTTGTGTAAAATACGCGACACTTGCATTGATATTTATAAAAATTCCTTTCAGCAGACTTTTCCTTTTCAGAGAAAAATATTTTTAACGCCCTTGGTCACATTTGTGGACAGTTAATTTACATCCTACAAAAAAGCTACTTCCATTCGCGAATTATAGTTACTTTTCGAATTTAATTTTTCTGCGCGTTGTTCTTTTCATTTACCAAAAATAAAAATGGAGTTAAACTAAATTTCTTTGTTGCGACTGATATTAAAAACTCGTCCCCGAAGAAGAATTCCACCAAGTCGATATTCTCTTACTTACTTACTTCGAAAGGATTATTCACGAACGTGTAAACCGGCTGAACGTTTGACAGCCAAAGCTGTTCTTTAATAATCGCCTCGGCTGAAGTAATCGATCGTGCCCTCGCATATTTGCCACAGCCCCGGTGCAAATTAAAGCTTCAGGTTCGCACCCCTTTCTGTAACGTGGTAACGCAGCAATGCATTCGAGCGTGTTCGCGCGATAATTTCAGCGGCACGTTGAGCTCGCGACTCGCGACGGTGTCTCCAGTATCTCTACTCCACACGTGACATTTACTATGCCGCCGTACTTCCTCCGTTAGTGTGTCAAATGACATTGGTATTCGTGGCAAACTGCAATGCAGATGACTACTGCGGTATCACCGTATCAGTGACGGTTCCGAGCGGCGAGGGAACTTTGAAAATCAGCTACGATCGGCTTTGCAATTAACCGTGAATTCACCATGATCGCTTCGACCTCGGAATGTAGGAGCTGATCGTGTGCTTTCGAGTTACGCGGCCGGCAGCGCAGTCCCGAGAATTAGATTTATTTCTGAAATTTCTTGCAATGTTCGAGTTACGCGGCCGGCAGCGCAGTCCCGAGAATTAGATTTATTTTTGAAATTTCTTGCAAAGCTTTTCACGTTTTATTCGAAGAATACTCGTTAGGATTATAACACATTGTTGACCGGCAATTTTATCGCAGAAGCTATATCGCGTCACCGGCTATTATTTCGTAATTGAGCACGAAAGTGAGACGATCTAAATGAACTTTAACGTGCTTTATTTATACAGAATGAATTTAAATAAATCTTTGTATGTTTTAGTAATTTTTTTTTTTTTTTTTTTTAATGGTACACAACAAGTTTTGCAAATTTGCAATATCCGATTCACAACTGTCTTCTGATAAAATATCAATTTCCACGTCGCTACAATATATTTCAAAATCACTCGGACAATCGTTTGCATATAATTCATTGAAAAGTTCTTCATCGTCACGATCGTAACGTAAAATTGCGATGAAAACCTGAATATCAATAAAAGTAGTTTTCTTCTTTTTAATAAAGTGAACACGGTTGGACACGACGAAGAAAGATTTCACAATATCGTGTGTTACCCCGAGTGTCAAAAATTAAAATATCTAATGGCAGTGCAAACACGAGTTAACTCGTGACCGGTCAATAATAAGCATACAAATCATTCCAATTCTTATTCTTGGTGAAGTCTCCTTCATTTAGATCGATCTTTTCATCACTGAAAGTGATTTTAGCGGCGGTAACCCAAAAAATTCGGTCCTTCAGGTGCAACGCTAATGCAACGAAAATTAGCGATTGGTTGATTTGGGTCACGTGATTCGCGAGAGGGCGTGGAGAAGACCTCGAGTGGGAGTGGCGTTGTCTGGTATTGAGCGATCGCGCCTGTCTTGCATCGATTCAAATGTTTGCATATCGATAAAATTTTATGGCAAAAAAGTCTTCATTTCCTACTCAGAACAGTTGCTTCTGGGCCTTTCAGTGAGACGAATCGTACTGGTGTACAAGTCGTGCAGTTTTTTCATTACTTTCCAAGCGTTTATAAACGTGAAAGAAGTTGCAGTAATGTTCGAAGGAGGTTCCTCGATCGTCTGTCAATTACACAGTTGATTTGAATGGCTTCGTCCTCTTCCGTTCAGCCATCGGTGCAAGACACCGATGACCGATCAAATTCGACGAAGTAACGGGCTTCTCTCGAAGGAGTATCGCTCCGGATACGATACGTACAGCCGTCCGGCTACGTGTTTACGTTACGAAACGTGTTCTCGCATTGCCGCGTAATCGTAAGAGCGTGACGAAAACCGAGCTACGTGGGTGACGGTCTGTCGTCCTCTTACTCCTAAGCAACCTCCGCCGGGCGACAATTCTGCCTTTCACGTATCAATCGCAAGTACCTCGAGTTTGCAAATCGGGAGAAAATCGAGAGTTTCCTTTTTAAAAATATTCACTTTAAGACAGAATAGAATTCTAGGTAGATCGCGTTGCAATATTTTTTGCGCGTACGAAACGGGTGGAGGCTTTTGGTTATTTTGGTTGTTCGCGAATGTTGTAAATTTCGTGATATCGAATAAAAAATAAATTAAAAAACCGGGTCGTGCGTCCTCGCGTATATTTTGTGTCCCTTGGAAGAAAAAAAGAAGTGGGCGAATCGCATAAAAATACTCTCGATGAAGTAGCGACCTCCTTGGCTCCAAACGTGCTATTACGCAAATTCCCTCTCAACAGGTTCTATAACCTCAATGCTCGAACGAAAATTCAAGATGTAATCTGCACGGTGGATTGCCAGAGGTTTCCAACAAGAAAGATCTCTCGATCTACGCGATACATCGTAATTTGATCGTCAACATTGGAGCTACCAAAATGGCCAAAATGGCCAAAATGGCCGACATTCTGTAAAATGATTTTTCGTAAAGCGTATAAATAAATGTTCGTACCACAAAGTTTCACTATTTTTCCACTTTTATTTGTCTCTGATGGAAACCTTTTACGCACCATCCAATTTTATTCAGTGGTTGGTAGTTCTAGTGTTCGTGCAGCATTCGTGCAGATCGTAAATGTTGCGCAAAAATTGTCCTTTGCCCGTTGCATCGTCCTTTTCCCGAGTTGAAGTCAGGAAAAAGCGAGATTTGAGTTCGTCGATAGGATCGTTCATTGTGAAGGGTTGCAACGATATGTAAAATTTCGCGTGGGTGGCTTAAAATAGCGGCGTGTTGAAATATGTTAAAACGTCGATTAGCTCCGAGCGAGAGAGATGAAACGTTTCTGATGACTTTCGGACCACTGACGCGGAATTTATTCTACAAAAAGGTATACGGTTTCTGAAGGTAGAGAGAGAAAGAGAGAGAGAGAGAGAGATTAAACAGATCGCGTTGTTTACGCCGTGTTCGAAAAAATATAAATTTAAACGAACAATGTGCTGCGTGTACGCAATGCAAGAACATTGGCACTTGCCAAGTACAAAGACTCGGTGTTTGAAAAAAGAAAGCCAAGAGGGCGACAAAATGAAAATTAATTCACTTTGATTTTTAAATAGAACCGTCTTTTCCTTGCCGAGTTAAACACGCGTGGCAGCATCCCGCCAAGGCAGCCGCACCGACGGAGCCTTGACACGGAGTTCTTTTTTTATTAATACCCTCGAAACCTTGCGTACTACCAACGCCTCGAAACGATGGGTCTCGTCTTTGGTTAACGTCTTTGTGGTATCACTGTGGATACACAAATAAAATGCTCCGGTTCTATATAAAACGCGCGTCGTATTTTTCTTTTCCCACCGTTTCGCTTCTCTCCCCCGTCGCTGCTGTTTCAACGAGACTGCTCGCTGCAGGAGGTCACCTGTTTATTTATCGACGGCAATTAAACCGCGCGCGAGATACACACCGCGCGTAGACGTAAACTCGTACGCGCTCGATATTTTCTTTGACAGCCAGGAGGAAATAAAATAAATCTCAATAAACGGATCGAGCCGAAATCTGCGCGCGTGATCGTTTTCAAACTCAGTCAAATTAAACTTGGGTCGATCGATCGATCGATCCCGCTACACCTGCCAAGTTCGTGGTGGTATTCTATATCTCGGGAAACTGAAACAATTTCGTTGGCGCGATCGGTACGTCAGTTCGGTTGCGTGTGACGTGAAGTACCGCGAGATGAGACAGATCTACTTGAAATCAGGCATTCAAAGGGGACGAGATGTTCAATGGATACGAAACGAACAAAGATCCGCGTGCATCGATCATTTTCTGAAAACCGATCCGATCAACACGATCGGCCGTTGTCCACTAGATGACATTCGTTTTCTGCGGGATTTCTCGCGAGAAGGAGAGACGGACGGCGCCGATAAAATTTCGCCGGTATGGTATTGAATTATAACTTACTTGGCGCGGAGGACACCGTGATCACGAAGGCGGTTCCTTCTGGGCGAGGCTCCTCCATTGCACCGCGGTGGAGCTGAACCTTGCG
>KQ435729.1:3037499-3057752 GCA_001276565.1 Melipona quadrifasciata | reverse complement strand
ACGCGGAGGTTGGAATGGAGGAGCGCGCGTGGAAGGAGGAAGAGAGGACACGATGCTGCGAGGACGAGCGGCTCGACACGCTGTTAAGTATGGGTTTACGGCAGATACATATCGCGATGTATATATCGCGTCTCAGCCGAGGAAGTATGCGCCGTTGTCGAGGAGGAGGTGTCGGCAACCGACCGGGCACCGCGCGCCCGAAAGATGCCTCCGATCGCTTGCACGGCGATGATTTATTTAATTACTGGCCAGGAAATGTCGATTTCTCTCGGTTAGAGAAAGATTAAACTTGACGAGTTAGAACGGTACTTTGAAAATATCTGCTCGTCGATTAGGAAATGGTTGGTTCTTGTTGGTGAATGGCATCTCGTAGCTCGCTACGAGAATTTTTCCACGAAATTTCACTTCTGTCTGTGAATTATCCACTCGATCGACGAAATTCTCCCAAAATCGAGCGTATCGACGCTGTTCTTGACCAAGCTGGATCTGTAACGCTGGCCAAGAGCGCAGGCTCCATAGCGCAGGTAAACCACGCGTTGCATTCTCTCGAGATTTATACTTGGAAGAATGCGGCGGAGTGCAGCCTGCATCGTGAATCGAGAGGAACCACAAGAACTACGAGCGAGAGAGGGAGGGAAGAGTGTAAGGGTGAAGGGTTGCATCTCTGTATATACACAGCGAGCATGCGGCAGGAACAGCGACAAATATATCGAGGTATTTCAGAGGAATTGAGCCGCGCAGCTCGCGTTGCTGCGCTTTTACCGCGGGGTCACGCGAAATATGCTCGTTCCTTCTTCGACAATTTGATCCCACCGAGGAGATAGCATTGTGGTCCTGGTGAACGCGCGTGAGTGTACGCTACTTCGATGCCTTCGGTGAACCCCGCTACGACCATGTAGTAACGGTGACCAACGCGATCCTTGTTTCCTCTCTCTCTTGTTTCTTGCCTTCGGTTCTATTTGTTTCTCCGTTCGTTGCGGATATATTTATATACCGCGACCGAGAGCCATCGATAGTATACCACCGTGTGCTTTTCCAAGTTCGTACTTAGTCGTCGAGCATTCGAGCTTCCTATTCTCTGCTATCCATCGCTGTGCGCTTCCTTGTTCTTTTTTTTTTTCGATTCGTAGCCGTTTCTTTTTGTCTTTAAAATTTACGCTCTCTTTGATAGCAACAATTAGATCCAGGCATTTTATGAGATAAGTGAGAGTCAAGTTATTACTACTCGATTTGTCGGATACCCAATATTCGAAATGATAAAATAAATATAGTTTGTTATATGATATAATCATTATATAATAATTATAATAGATCCACTAGAGTGACGGAGGGAAATAATATCCGAAATTGGCAAAATTTGTCAGAAAATATTTATATATGTCAGCTTTGAAAGAGTATTTTTTACAAAATGGAAAAATATTGGAATTATTGTTAGATCAAATGAAAAAATGTAGACTAGTATTTTTATTATAGTACATGAAGACTAATCTAATCTTTCAAATCTAATTACTTCAGTGTTTTATTATTTACTGCTAAAAATTACATTATAGACATCCAAATAACATGAAAAGATATGAAATCTCAACTATATCTCAATTATGTATTCGAATGTCACAAAATAATGTTAAAGAAACAGAGCTGGCAAACGAAACAACGAGTTAATGAATCGATTGCGAAACTCGAAACGTTCAACAAGTAGTTATTTCGCTAGATTTTCTCGGTAAAAACACGTCATTAGAGCAGCTGTTACACGAGCCGACGAGAGCGCGTTAACTCTCAGCCTCTCTCAGATCTTCCCCCGATTCCACCGGGTTTCGAAACGACTTTCGGCGTTCCCGTGATGCTCGATTTGCCCGCGTGATTCTACGCGACGTCCGCGCATGTTTTAACACGTGTTTCACGCAAAAATCCACTCGGCGATCCGACCGATAAGCGGGGCCGATCTTGCCACGGCTCGGCGGGACGCGCGGTGCCATTATATCCCCGTCGCGATTTTTCGATCCTCTTCGCTGTAAATATTCCCCGGGCACAGCCGTGCCACGATCTTTCGCGCCAGCGGATTCCAATAGGTTTCCTTCCCTTTCGGGAATGTCGTTTTCAGATCGCTATCGCGCACCTCACTTCTGCGCGAACCGAACCTTCGGCACCGTCGTTTCGCCAATCTGCCGTTTCAGCTCCCTGCCGCGCGGATTGCGGTAAAAATTAGCTTTTCACGAGCCCCGTAATTACTAGTCGCCGCAATATCGGTAATTGGGTCCCTGACGAACGAAATCGAAGTATAAACGGTCGAATTCCACGGATTTTTTTACCGTTTCGTTCGATGCTTGGAATTTTTATTCGAACGCGACTGCGAGTCAATGGATGTATAATTGAATTTCTTGTACCTTTGGACTTGGACAGATTTGAACGTGAAACCTCGAGAACGTTCAGTTTTTAAATTTTGAGACTGTGTCGAGTCTGGAAATCTTAAATTCTCAAACGTTGAAATTCGCAAATTTTCAGCTTTGCGATCTGTCGAGTCGAACAGAAAAGAAAAAGAAAAAAAAAAAAGGAAAACGAATCATCGGAGTTTTTCTTTCATACGATTCGTAAATTTGGAAATTTTCGAATACGGGAACAGCTCTCTCGCGCCCGTTCGCTAGCGAGATTTCTGGCTGCTAATGTAGCGAAGCAGCGGAATTCGCGTTACCGTAATTCAAACGGCGGCAATCTGCGATTTCTGGCGTGGCGCTTCATCATAGCCGCGTTACGCCATTTATTTCGCGGCAAGGATTTTTCTTTTTTTTTTTTCTTTTTTTTTTTTTTAACCCCGTTTCGTGTTCCCGCGGTTATTTTTGCAGCCACGCGCATTCAGTGCTCGCTGCTAGAGACACGTCATAAAATACACGCGTGTCGCCGTTTCAAGTGAACTCGAGCGTGCAGAATCCATAAAAGTGACGAAGACACAGATTGCCAGACGGATACGTATAACCTGCCGCGATGTAACGCATCGTGCCCCCCCCCCCCCCTCTTTTCGCCGTGATTTTCTCGCTTTTTCCACGTTTCCCCGCCACCCTCCTCCCTCCCCTAGCCCGATTTATTTGCTGTAACACCATCAAGTTTCAACATCAATTACGCAACCGTTCCGGCCAAAACTTTTTTTTTTTTCACTTGACCACTCACTCATCGCCTGTTAGCCGCGCGAAAATTTCCATGAATTTATCCAATTCATCTTCGCTTTTATACGCGACCCAACGTGCGACCAACCGCTACAACCGCGAACCACTGCGTCATGAACTAAGGTAGATGATAGACATTTTCTGGCACGTACCAAAGTATTGCTCCGTGTATTTTTCACGTAATCGAAAAATTGAATTTTGATTCATGGCAGAGTTTTTATTCAGTTTGTAAATGTCGAGAGCATCGAGCACTCTTTAGAAACTCAATTGATATTTAAAAGAAATTGAATTATCGTTAACTGATGATTGGTAATCAGCGTCACGAATTGGGTTGATATTAAAAAACGGAAAACTGTCGGCACACGTTTGAGACTTTTTCTTGCATCGCTAACGGGTTACATGCTTTTGATAAAGTAAAAATTGAGAAATTATTACGATTCTTTCAAAAAAAAATTTCTTTCGAAAATTAATTTGGAAAATAATTAATTTAGAGTTTCTGTCTTGGAGCATTTAACTGTGACGTTTAAGCGTTTTCCTCGGAATGAAATTTTCAAAATCGGTATCAAAAATATTTAAAACACTATCGAATCAATTTGGATAAAAAGTTCTGGTAATACCCAAAAGCATAAGATTGTTATTTAGTAGTTGATAATTATAGCGAGATTTTGATTCGTGCATTTTTTCTTGTCCTTTTTTTATTACCAAAAAGAGTTGAGAATTCACGATGGAAATTACATGTTCGAGTTCGGATAGCTGTCATTTTTGAAAAAAGTTGATATTTTGAATTGACTTTGTATTAGTTTGTTTCGTACAATTTAACGTAAAATTAAAAAACTTTACTTTAGATAAAACCCGACGGAGACTAAATGACCATGTCTTGCTACTTTCGTATATTTGCTTCAAATTTTTCGCAATAACTAATTAAACAACATATAACAAAGACGTACATATTATTTTTTTTAATGAAATATATTAGAGACAATTTTGAGAACATTTGCGATGGATAATCTACATAATCTATCCATATTTATTGAATAAAAGAACGCATTGTTATTCACAATTGCAAAGAAAACGAACACTAGAAATATTTCAAGTGTGATATGAAATTAAAAATATAATATGCAATATTTAAAATATTCGAGGAATCACTTATTATCACAGAAAGTATTGGAGTTATGATTGATGAAGATTTTAAATTCATTAAAACATTTACTGTACTATTAACATTGGAATGTTAATCGTTTCAACACAAGAAAGGTGTCTTTTACAGATAATAATTATTCAAAGAACACAAAAATACGCGTGTGACGTACATGATATATTTTGATAAAAAAATGAAATTTACATAAAGAATAATCAATTGCACAGTGATTTCATCACTGATGGTGCGAGCGAATTTGTTACACAATCTAACTTTTCTTATTTTGCGATTTCGTAAATCTTACGTAACCTATTAGGAATTTTCTCAGTCTTACAATCCAATTTCAAAGTGAACAAATTTTCGAATGTTTTCGTCCGAAAACAATTTATTAAACAATTTTCTCAACAACTAATCTCCACGTTTGCTCTTAGATCGCAAGCACGTGGTTCGCAGACCGAGACATAAACAGGACCGCGTGGGCGCGTCTACGTGATATAATGTTACGTTGATACGCTACTGGCCGGGATAATACAGCTACACGAAGATATTATAGGCAGGCAAGCGGTACGATCGCGCCTCGATGAGAAGTGGGTTGTTAGGTACGCACGGACAACCCGCCATAATTTACGGGCGACCCGCGAATTATGGAGTGGTTTGCTCCGGTGTTGCACGACCGGACGACCGACGCGCACCTGGAAAACGACCGACGTGACTTACTCGGTTCGAGATCCGAGATTCAGTCTCGATCGTTTCTCATCGCGGTACTTAACTCGTCCAGAAAATATCGTTCGTCTCTTGGACTGCTTTATTAGCAACCACTGGCGACACGACGAACGAGTGTCGTTCGAAATTGTTCGTGAAACCAGTTCGATGTTACGACGGATCGTCAAGAATCGATTAAGGTACGCGTTAACTACGCGATTCTGCGTCAACTTTCGTGTAATTAAACTGTATACCGTTATTGAGTTGCGGACTTGAACTGCCCGTGCGTTCGTTCCACGTACCACCACATCATTTTATGGGCAGATGTCGAAGAATGTCGATACAAGATTAAAAATTAGCATTCAGCGTGTTCTCTGCGAGCATCTGTATCTTCGTTCCTATTTGACCAGTCTTTCGATAAATATCGGGTGTAACACCGGATAATATTCCTGCCGAGTGTTTCTCACGTAATGATAATTGCCTGTAATAGGCAAAGACGACTGTCCTTGATCAATCGATACTTACAACTTATCTCGATTCGTATCTTTCATCGAATTTTCCAGTTATTTGTAAGTTGCGCAACGGAGCAAGCGTGTCAATAAATGGAAGCAACTCTTTCATCGGATGCTGTATCTCTCGAAAGTTCCAACTGGAGGTGTATAAAGCTCGAGTCTTTGAATCTTCAAGGCTGAGGCGAATGTTATAGCCAAGCTTCAAGATCAAAGCTTCAAAACTTGGCTCTCGAAGCTCCTAAAGTTCGTTTCGTGGGTAATATGTACAATGATAAGCAAAACTGAACACGCATATGGGTTTTTGACACAGAATATTTGATCAAGTATTTTATTCATGTGCATGTAAGAACATTGAAAAATTTTATTTGTGACCAAATCGATCGCGATCTCGAAGATTCATCTCTAAAATGATTCCTTAAAACTTGCTGTACAATTTCTTTTCGTAATTTTATTAAATCTTGATGATTAGGATTAATCGACAAAATTGAAGAATTTCTAACATTTCGTCATTTAACGTTCAGAGTTCAACAAAATGGCAAGAGAAAATCGTACAGCAAGTTTTAGAGGGTCGTTACAAAGAGGGAATTTCAATTTTCAAGATCGTGGTAAATTTAGTAATGAAAGAAGTTTTTTAATGTTAGATTTTTACAATTTTCCACTCGTCACGCGATGTAAAAATATTTTTGAAAAAACGGGAACTTAGAACGGTCAAAGTAGTCAAAGTATCAGAGTAGTTAAAGTAGAAATTTTACGCTTTGAAATGAGACCAAGTAAATTGTTGTATGATTTTCTTTCACGAGACTATGACAGTTTAAAATACCGATGATTTTTCATTATGCGTTTAGCTATGCTTCTTACTGTATGTGACATCTGACAGTCTACGATAATATTTGCAATCGTCACTGTGCACAATCTGGACAGTCGAGTCTCTCGAGCGTTGGGGAATTCAGCCTTCTCGAGCCTTTACAAGCTCAATGCTTGAATCTTCGAGGTTCAGCACTAGAACTACCGATAACTGAAGCATAAAATTTCCATCAGAAATATTAAAATGAAGAAAATAGTAAAGCTTTATGACAACGACGGCACAAACTTTTATTTTGCATATTTTACCAAAAAATTTTAAAAAAAAAAAAAAAAAAAAAAAAAAGAAATCTCTAAAATCGCAGTTTCGTATCTAACAAAAATTATAAAATTGGTCATTTCGAATACTTTTGTAGTTTTAGCGTTGCGAGTCGTAAAAGCTAGAACGGTGGCTCGAGTTTTTCAAGTTGTGTGGACCCGAAGCTTATTCGAACGACTACTGCGACTACCATATTCGTCGCGGTTCTTTCCTAGATCGCGGAACATTCGCGTTCCCTCGTGTCGCGAGCGATCGCGCGGACGCTAATTAAAAACGTACGATGCTCGTGGAGTCGCGTATACGCGTACACGCACGTGGGCGTGCTCAGAGGATTCGAGGAGCCTGGCTTTCGCAGCTGCAAGAAATTCGTGCCATAATTCACGCCTCGTGGTGTCCCGCACGACGTGCATGCACGACGACCGCATTCGCTCACGTCGACGCGAAGCCGCGTAGCTTTCGCCTTTTTCGACGCGACCTCTGCCTCGAGCGGCCGGCTAATAGTCTAATTAGTCGCGGCGGTCACCGCCTTATACAGACAACGACGCTTCAAGGTGGCCTGCTGCGAAACATCGCCGATGATGCGTTCGTCCGACGACGTGCACGTATTCCTCGTGCCCGCGCTCTCTCGCCGATCCTTTACCATCCGTCAACGTTCCTCTTAATTAGGCCTCGGAATTTACTCCGTTCGGAGTCTTTTCATTGAAATTTGCTCGTGCCGATCGCAAACGCGCAATCGAAAATCGGCAGTGTCGGCTGAGAGATCATTACCGCGGTTGGTTTCTCCTGCTCGTTGACAGTAAAATTGATTTATAATTTAAAAAAAAAAAAAAATGTGTAAAAATATTAATCTTCTTTTCGTGACTAGATTCACAGCCATTTTGAAGATTAAAGTTTCTCCTTCATGATTCTCAATGATTTCCTAAAACTTGTTCTGCAATTTTTTCTTTGCTGTTTTATTGAATGTCGAATATTAGGGTTAAAAATTCGAAAATCTCAGCATTTTGTCGTGTGCCAAATTTAATGGAATAGAAATGGATACAAGTAGTCTTAATCTTTTGACTTTTTGAGAATGTAGATCTTACACTTTCGTAAATCGTACTTCTAGTGTTAATGCGTTCATTGAACATGGAATTGATGTGTACCGAGCACTATTTTCTTCTAGCTCTAGCAAATATTCTCTGTGTATAGAGGGTATTCGCGTTATCTTTGTCCAGCGTTTTTCTCAAAAATGGCAAACAAGAGGAAAAAATGGCAGAAGCCAAAGTTGTACGATAGTTGGTTTACTATAATCAACGCAGCAGTGTATAACAATTTTTTGTGTTTGCGATATTTTTTACAAAATTAAGGTGTTTTTGTTTATTTGTCATATAAAATCTTTGTCTCGTGTACGTGCGAATACACAATTTTGTCCGATTGATCTTCTCTTTGATAATTATTGGACGTTTCGTACGATCTTAGCAAGCGTTATTACGATATTTATAAACGGGAGGTATACACGTATCTCCCACAGCTTTCGATGAACGAAGAAGCAGAGACTCCAATCGTTAATATTCATAAAAAATATTTCGCGCGCTTCTTTGTCCGTGTATCTAGACGGCCTCAGCGAGAGAGAAGCAAGTCATTTGATTAAATTGAATTTATACCGGGCTAGACGCGCACTCTGATTTATCGACGTTATTTTATGCCACGTCACTTACGTTGTATAGGAGACCGTCATTCCGGACAGCCTCGATGATCAAATCAACGAACGTACATAAAGAACACACGCTGCCTCGAGAGAGCAACAACGACTCCGAAACCTGCCTTGTGTTTTTGTCGCAGCCTGCTGCTGCTGAAACACTGATTCCTCGACGAACCGAAAAGTGAACGAATTAGAAGAACACGAGTATTAACGAGTAAATGAATTTCTTGGGGGATCTCAGGGAGACGCGCGCCGCTCTCATGCTCGGCATGCGCAGCCTGCCTTTCCCTCGAATCACTTTTCGGCAAAAAAAGATCGATCAATTTCAAATTGATGGTCCGGTTACGTTAATTAGTAAGTGGACGTCCGCCACGGCGAGAGAAAAAAAGACGCGGCCTCGGTCTCTGCGTTGTTGGCCTGGACTTCTCGGCAAGTTGCCGGTTTTATATTCGGTTGGGGAGGGGGGGTGGACGGGGAAGACCGAGGATCCGACGATAATAGATGTAGTTACGATGCTTTGAAGTTTTTACATCGCCGGAATCGAACGCTTAAGCGAACGCCTCGTGTTTAACCTCCTCGGTTTACGACAAGTATACAGAGTCTCCTGTTTATACCTGTTTATACACTAACATCGAAAATCACTTGAGGCGTGTCTCTTTATTACACCGATCTTGCACGAGTCTCACCTTGTACGAGTGTGTTTGGACAGTTGCGAATTATTACAAGTACACAACATAATCATTCTCGAGGCGCTGATTTTACACGAAGAAATCACGTGTATAGCATACAATGGAAAGCATAATTGAACCAACAGCAATGAGAAATTCACTTTGATTCTTATTCCAAAGTGTAAAATACTAAAACATTTTGGCAATCTTGAGTTCGTTTTTTTTTTTTTTTTTTTTTTTTCAAAGACAATCTTATGTCACATGTAAACGTACTTTTTGCTCGGAAATTATAAAAATTCGAACGCATGTAAAAAGGTAAAAAAAATTTTTTTTCACAACTAAACTAAATCCATTAGATTATTGTCTTGAAAATTGAAATCCTTTCGTTATAATGATCTCTTGAAATTTGCTATACAATTTGTTTTCGTTATTTTATTGAATATGAACTTTGAATATTGGAGATAAACGGCAAAAATTCGAGAAATTCTAACATTTCGTCGTTTTCTAATACTCAATATTTAGTAAACTGGTGAGAAAAAAGAAATCGTACAGCAGAGCAAGTAAAAAAGAGACTTTGACCTAACCTAAATCTAACCCAAACTACGATAGATTTAGATTAAAAAAAAATTTTCACTGTTTCTATAAGCGTTTGAATGTTTCCCAATTCTTTCGAACATGGGTATTTTTGCATCGATTGCATGGTATTAAAATATCATTTGAAAGCAGAGACTTTACATTTGGAAATGAGTTCTGGTAGTGAAGTGGACTGTTACATGATTATAAATATAAGTAACAAATTTTTCATCGTTACTGGTTTAATTACACTTTTCACGTAGTTAATAGAGCTTGAATAACGCAGGTATCTATACTTTCTTTTCAGCGATTATGACAAAAAATGAAAAGTGTAACGATATTCTACGATATTCTAAAAATATTACGAAAACATCCGACTTTCGATCGAATCTACCAGATGATCCAAATATTCACGCGCGATAAACATGCAGGCACATTATTACATACTCCGGTGAGCAAACAGAGTAAAAGAACGTACGTTAAGTTTTCTAACGTTCGTAAAAACAACTTGTTGACCATGGTAGTTCTACATTCAACGAATGCACGAACGTACATGTACCAATATAGTAGTGATTCCGGTCTACGCTTCGGATTAGTTATTTTCTACTATGCTTGTATTGTAATTTAATGATACTAGTCTCTGTACAATGTTGCAGTCAGGTAGCATAATTGGTTGTTGAGAGTAAATCGAGATTGAATATTGCGTGAGCCAGGCTATTCGGCATTTTGATCGACGCGCCACTCCTCTAATGTGTTACAGATAGGAAATTAACGGTTCAGAACTTCATTATTTATATGCTTTACGTTAATTTATCAGTGACGGGAATCAACGTCCTCGGAGCCCATAGAAAGATAATAAAAACTGTCTGAAGGTCTTGAACCTTTTGCATTTTCCACTGAGCAATTTCATACAAAAAGTATGTCGGCAAAGCGTGAAAAAAGATTAATTAAGTTATAGGAAAAATATTCCTGAGCGTATCACTTTAGATTCTCACATGTGTTCTAATTAGCAATAAATTAGGAAACGACTCGCAGTACTTTCTAAATAATTCACGAAATCCACGTACGTACGTTGATTTCCAAGAAACGGTGTAGATAAGAGAAATGTTTTCTTTGTTCTTGAGGTTATTATTAGCACCGAGAAGATAACGTATTCCATTGGTTGCTGATAAAGTCGCAAGTCCAGTTTCATAATTATTTTCATAATTATTTTATTTATTCTTCCATAGTTGAGTAGAATCCTTGTAGAAAAACACTGTAAACACCAAACTTTATTCATTTATTCTAATAATATTCATTCTACTTGAAAATAAAACTGATATACTAAAAAGATATATTTTTGCTCTTTCATATACAGCGATGTCATGAACGATAATGAAAAATTGTCGATACAACTTCGTAAAAAATGATCATATAACGATCCACTTCATCTCGAAATAGAAGTGTGAATCTTCTGGAAAAAAATGAGGGCTATTTTTCTCTAAGATTGTACAAATTCAAACGTGCGTAAAAACATTAAAAAATTTTTCTCGCAAGTTTTTCTTCTTTCCATCGTTACTTTCAAAATTGAAGTTTTCCTTTTGCAGCGACTTGTTGAAAATTTGTACGATTTTTTTTCACCATTTTATCGAACATTAAATATTAGAATTAAACGACAAAAATTATTAAAATCCCAACGTCCTATCCAACCCTAATGTTCCAAGTTCGATAACATCATTTGCAAGTTTAAACAAACAGCAACTTTGACGTTTTCCACTTTCCAGAACTTTTTAATTGAGTTTCGTCGCGATCGCAGCAGCAGCAAACCGAAATGTACGAGCAAACGAAATTCTACTTTGAAATTAAACTCCCCGTGAATCGTTTACCACTACTCCAACTGACGACACGTATCCAAACCTGTTTCCCTCTTCGAGTTTCGCTGTTGGAAAAGCTGAGACGCTCGTCGCACACGTTGCTTACGGGTCCAATAAAACCATAAACGAAGCCACGCCGCTGTGAAATAAGACAAAGGCCCGGGTGCTACGTGCTCGGTGAACCGTTATTCCCCGAGTGGCTGGCTGGGCGCATCGTGCCCGGATACAGATAGAAGGAATTTCGAGGCGAGAGCAAGTTAGTTAGCGACACTTTCCCCTCCTCCTCCTCCTCCTCCCCCCCCCCCCCCCCCACGTACGTCCTGGTGTCGCCGGACAGGTGTGGAGCGTGTGTGCACGCGCGTTCTACACGCGACCGCGTGAAACAGACGTGTAAACACGCGCGTGAATCCGCCGTTCGCAGCGGGGCGCAGAATCCTCCTCCTCGTGGCTTCATCCTTTCATCCTTTGCCTACTCTCTTTCAGCTCTGAAACGGAATTGTCTTATTTTGGCGAACCTGTCTTGTTTCGCCAAGTTGCTCAACTTGCCATTTATTTGACAAACTAATTTTCTTCTGAAGAGATGTTCCACGTCTTGCACGCCGATTGTCATTTATTCATTTTCAGTTTATTTTCTTGCTTCGGACGTTACTTTCGATTTAACAAACGTTCCGTCTCTGGCGTAGTCGCGATAGATAAATTCATATTTGTTCGTGATCTATAAGAATTGCATAAATCACTTCCAATTAAGGAAAGCTTCAGAAAAATCGTATCGCGAATGAAAATAGGAAAAATACCGGTCATTATTTTTATTTCGCTGTTGCACGGTTTGTCGGTTTTGATAATAACTTTGCCAAGTTACGACAGTACCTACGGGAATTTGTTGAAATGGTTTCTAAAAAATGTTGAAAATTTTAATCGCAATCGAAAACCGGTAAATAAAGGTAAATATACCGGTATTTTTATATATTGCAAAAATATATATATATCGGTATTTCGGTATTTTCGCGAGGATTATGAACTCGTAATCGAAAAATACCGGTATAATGCCGTATTATGCAGTTCTTGATCGATTGTAATTTTTTACAGTGCACGTATTCGTTCGTTCTTCAAATATTTCAAACCTAGAGAATTTTATACAGAGAAGTGCGTTGCATTCGATGATGAATTAAACATATACGGTATAATTTAGAATTTCAATCAGTCGAGAGGTTTTCTAGAGACTCGGAGAAACACGTGTAAGCGTTTGGGGGAAAAAACGTGAGTGACGGTACGTATCCGAGAGAAAGGTCAATTTAGAATGCTCGGTGTAAAGAGAAGTTGAGGATGGAAAATGGGGGTAGAAAACGGCGATCCTGCGCGACAGTTGATACGCTGCGTTGAAACTTGCGTTTCGGCGAGTAAATTTCGTTGCAAGCCGTAACGCGGTATCGAGAAATTCGATAACGCGTCATTACAAAATCCGATCCCCGAATCTCGACACGTGTCGGGTACGTGATCGTTCTCGAACGAGAAACGAAACACCCACCGTGTACAACGTTCCGCTAATAAACATTAAAAATTAATACACCTTTCGAGGAATATCGTTACCTAAATTCCGGGAGAGATTACCATAATAAACGTTGCTGGGTGGAACAACATCTAGACGCACGTACAGGCTGTCGATGGTATCGTTCGACGGTTCAGGTATCAGCCAGACTTCCTGCCGACGGAGAGCACCAAGCGAAACGACGGTCTGCTCGAAATATCGCGGCCTCTATGGCTGCTCGGTATCTCACCCTCGTTTCGAGCAACGAACGCACGCGTGTGTGCGCGTCCTCGTTTCCTCCGTCTCCGCCCCCGCGGACGACGCCTGTGCGCACCCGCACGCCTTTAAGTCTCATCCTCCGTTTCGGTGGCAAAGTTAAATTATTTTAAGATCGATCTCGATCGGTCGTGCGTTTGTCTGGCCTGAAATCTTTGTCAAAGTAGATCTTTCGAGATTGAGTAATACTGGTGGTTCATATCATTTCTCGTCGTTCCGTTAAAAGTAATATAGTTATGTCTGTTAGGACTACCGGAGCGTGTTAGGTTTTTTCGTCGAAAGTGTCTGTATTCGCATTTATCGTCCGGACCAATTCGTCACAGCGATAAACTCCTCGCGATGCTAGACGAAAGAGACGAAACGACTAACGAACTAAAGCGCGAGAGGCTTGATCGTTGAATCTCATCGAGGACGACCGCTGTCCGAGAAAGGGAGAGAGAGAGAGAGAGTCGTCCTCGCAGAGCGAGGAGAAATTTCCAGTCGCGAGCAACAGCCTCGTAATCTGTTGGTCGGCGAAGATCGGGTGAAAACTGGCGTGGCTGGAGTGGACGACAGTGTCTTTCGTCTCACCCTGGTCGGGCCACAGGGGACATAATCCCCGAAAGTTGCACAGGCTGCAGCCACGGGATCGCGCCGTTCACGAACATGTGTCTGACATTTTTAATCGTCGGATTAAAATAACTGATGCCAAGGTGTAGCCCTGGAATCCATTATCCGGCGGATGAGCGAACGGCCACCCAAAGTGTCGCGTGTCCCCCGAGACCTGCCAACCAAAGTGGACCCGGGTCTCTAAGCCCCCCGTGTGTGTCTCTTTTTGATTTTGTTCCAAGGGGTGAGGGGGGAGGGAAGGGGTGAGGATAACGCGACCAGAGATACACCATCTCCCTCTCTCGTCGTGTTTCTCGGAAACAAAAGAATCGAGAGAGAATCGTTGCAGAGGTAAGCTGCTTCCTGGAATATTAAGTGGTATAATCGATGATATACAGCCTCCCGCTACGATAGCTGGAATAAAGCTTCCCTTCCGTTCGCTAGTTTCTTTTTTCCCTTCCCTTTCTATTTGTTTCGGCGATGCCGAGATTTTGCATCTGAGGTGTCGCGGTTAATCTCTTGCGGTGGTAAAAATTACGGAACGGAAATACCGCGACTGTGTTTTCGAGCGGAGCTGCCAAAGTAACGCGGAAAATTGGGTTTAAAGACCGAATTGCAATTTCGATGCAAATTACACTTTGATCGATTCTGTTAATTAAGTGATTAATAATCGCGAAAATGGCCGTATTCCGGAGATTGATTTCAAAGTTGGACGCGGTGCACGGTAACTATTACGTTATTACGCTAGACAAAGAATGTTAGCAGTAGCACTGTTTCTTTTTGACGCCTGTGTCAGGTCGGAAACGAGGAACTCGCCCACGGCAACACCGCGGTCGAGAGATTTCTTTACCGCGGAGATAATAATGATCGGACCCTCGGCCGAGTTAAAAGTTGCCCGGGGCCTCGGTTTACTGGGCAAATTACTCGGCATCCTGCACCCCCACCTGTGTAACAGTCGTAAGACTATTTTAAATAACCATCGGCTGCCTTGTTGGAGCACACGATCCCTTGCCTAAAACTCATGTAAAACGCGAAGCTTCTTCTTTTATCCCTGAATAATTTCTCCTCCCCCTAAATGAGTCATTCCTGCGGCCATATTTATTATCGCGTGTATACGACCGTAAATCTGACGGTAGCTGTGCAGTATTTATTCGTAATATCGATCGTTATCAACGAAATCGTCCATCATTGATAACATCGAGAATCCTTGTTCGTAATTGCGCCGCCGTCCGTTTTACACGCCGAGAATTACCGTACATCCCGAAACATTGGTATGGAACGTCGTTGTTTCGTGTGAGGAGCGTTTTGAAAAACAGCATTGAAGAAAGAAGGAGAGATGGCGAGAAACTGAGACGAAATCGCGCGAGAATCTACACGTCCTCTGAAAAGGAGATTATTATCCGGCGAGGTGAACACGGTTGGCCAATGTTCTCGATTTTTCTCGAGCTATTAGCAACTAAACGTTGATCTTTTAACCGGTGGCCATGGTCACGGGTTCGTAATTACGCCGGTGAGACGCGGTTGGCACCTTGGGAATCGTGGCTGGTGCATTCATTACGCTACCGAGGCATCCCGTCACGCGAGAGCATTTGTCATTGATAGATGCGTACATACAACCGCTGTTGTGCGCTCGCTTTTGCGAAGAGTCGACGACGAGGCCGAAGCAAAGAAGAGAAGAGGCCGGAGGGAAGAGCAGAGAGGGTGAGACACACAGGGTCGTACTTCCGGAGGGCGGTACCTGAACGAGCCACCTCGCCGAGGCAGCCCGCACGACCAATTGACCGTGTGTGTACGTGCGTGGCCTACCTTCGTGCACGAGTGTTCCAGGTAAACCCTACCGTCGGCAGCCATGTTCCTTGCACTTCTGTCGCACTTTCTGCTACTCGCACGCACTGCCGGTCGTCGCTGCCGCCGTGTGTTTGGCCGTCCGAAGGAGGATCCGGAAGGTCGAACGAAGATTCTCAAATTGACTCGTTGATCTTTTTACTCTCTTGCAAACAGTCTCGGATGGATCTTTCGAGCCTTTCAACTGGCGTTTATCGATTGCAATTTCCTTGTGCCTCCTTTCGATCGAGCTGTCGTTGAACATTGAATCGGAGCGTATGTCATTATCTACCACTCTCACTCAAGTGTCACTTTGATCTTTTCGTGGATACATTATTGGACCGGAGTTGTGTCGATGTTCTCCGTCGTTCTTTCGTTGAATCGAGAAGAACCGCGACGCACATATAGACGTGCGTATAGATGTGATATTACGAGGAACGAAGCGTTAAAATAAATATTCCTGCGGTAACCGGCAGGTCGACTTGAACTCGCCGGCGACATGTTGGAACTTTCGCCACGGGGAAATAAGTACAAATAGAGAGCAAAGGTAAACGGCGGCTAGTGTCGACGAATGCCTATTTTGCAAGCTGGTAGCCGTGTTCTTCCTTCCAAGAAACCACTTGGGTGTTTACCATGAGCACACTTTTGCTCTGTAGGGTACTCGGAGGCATGGTTCACTTGCCAAAGAGAAGAAACGGATCCGCACCAAAGGCGGCGTGCCGACCCGTGAGTGCGAGTTGGAAATTAGCCCGGGAAATTCAGCCAGCAGTCGCCTCGCCTTACACTTTCCTCCTGCTGATGTATCAAAAAGACTTTGTTTGTTCGTCAAACTCGTCGAAACTGGACGCTAGAACTGGAGCCGATCTGACAGAAACTGAGTCGTTTTTATTAATTTTTAAGGACGTACGACTTTTGAACGCCTGCGAAATGAGCAGAATCAAAGAATCTTTTCGGAGATAAAATTTCGTGTATTTTATATACGTCGTTGGATTCGCGATTGCTAGAAACCATTTGCGATATCAGATATACCTCCGTGTGGTTTCATTCGAAGCGAATTGTTTTAATTGTACATTAAATTCTACGAGAGAAATGAATCTAGAGACTCGTCGAAGTCGATTCAGAAGTCATGGTTTAAAAAATGACAGCTATCCAAACTCGAGAATTTTCAATTCTTTCGTTAATAAAAAAAGAACAAGATAAAATGCACGAATCAAAATTTCAACTACTAGATAATATTCTTGACGATGTTACCAGAAATTTTTATCCAAATTGATTCGGACAGTCATTCAGATATTTCTGAATCTACCGATTTTGAAAATTTCATTCCGAGGAAAAGAAAACGTTTTTTGTTTTTTTAAAGTTTGTCTGTTACCGTTAGATGGCGACAAAAGCTCTAAGTTTATGGAGGTTTACTTTTTTAAGAGTGTACTACATATTTTCCGCTATTTTACTTTCCTCTTTCTTCATCTGTAATCACACTCGTTTCTAAAAATACGTGCGCTGCTATAAGTTATTCTAGAAAATCGTCATAATGGAATGTACAATTTAAAAAAAGAGTCCATTTTCCAATTCAATCAGTTTTATCAAAGATGCTCGATCGTTGGTATTTCTCGACTTGAACGATGACTCGACCAATCCCATAAGAATCGCAGACGCGCGATTGAAAAGGAAACGAACGTTGGAGGAGATGAACGATTCCATTGTCGGCGATGTAATAACAATCAGCGGCGATTATCTCTGTACGCGGGAACGCGCCAACGGATAAAGTGCTAACAGTATTTCACAATTCATAAGTTGTCGGGCAATTATCGCGTTCGATTACAAAGCCGCGATACCGCGTAATTGCGAAAACGCGAGCGTAATTGGCTGACGGCACGCTTTCCCGGTTATGTTGGAAAATTTGTTGCCGCGCCGGTGCGGTTGCATCGCTCTTTGGCGTTCCAAAGTATCGTTTTAAAATAAACCGTAGAGTCGTGCTCTGTATTCCCATAAATACGGTTCCATCGCGAGTCGGGGACGTCGCGTCGTCTGGCGAATTCGGCAAACACCGAGGAAGCGGCGGCGGCGGCGGCGGGCGGTCGGTCGGCTCGCGTCGCGCTTTTCGCCGGTTAATCAAAATTAAAATTCAGTTGGAAACGCGAGTGCGAGCGAGCGCGGCCACCGCTATTGCGGGACGGTGGTCGCGGAGCCACCGCTCTGCGGCCGGGCGTATCCAATTAAAAAAATGAAGTGCTTTTTCATATTCATCTCCGCCGTTCCGTCTCTCTTCGCTCCACCCATTTGTTCGTAAATAATAATTAAAAATACTCTTCTACGGCGGGAGCTCCGTATTCCATCGCTAATATTAGTCTAAAGAGAGCGAAGAGAAAGGAAGAAAGGAAGAAAGAAAGAAAAAGAGAGAGAAAGCTCGACCGGTGCTCGAATATCCACATTTCCATCGCTTTTCCATTCCTCTAGCCCCGCGTCCACCAAACCTACCTCTCCTCTCGTCATTCTCCTCTTTTGCATTCGGGACAGCTCTCGCGCTCGCGACGAATTTGCAAGCTTTTAATATAAACGCGACGCGTATACCGTCGAATTCGAATGTTGTTGCCTGTCGCTGCTTTCCCTTTCTCTCTTTCTGTCTGTCTCTCTTTCTCCTCTTCTCTCCCTCTCTCTCTCTCTCTCTCTCTATATATATATATATATATATATCTCCTTCTACGTCCGTTTACCCGCCAGTTTATCTCAGTCGAGGGGGGCTTTCTCGTCAGAGTCCCTTTTATGAATAAATCCGGCGCGAGTCGTTTTCACCTGGAATCGCCGCGGTAACGCGATACCCTCCGTCTCTCCGCGCGACTGGATGATATCTTTCGAGCTCGCAGCTCGCGAGAACGACGCCCGATGTCATACAGGTAACTCTGGACTTTCCCTCCACTTTTACCCGGTATTTAATATTAAACGCGCTCTTGATGCCCCGAGAACGGCGAAGAGGGGAGAAGGTTGTTAGGTTCGCTCGCGTTCTTCGTCCTTGCGTCCTCCAGGAGAGGAGACAAGCTGACGCGCGTCTCTCGTCCGCTGGAACGTTCGATCCCTCTCTCGCGCGCTTTCGCATTCCGCGTGTCCGTCAGCGCGTAATTGAACGAACGCGTTTCGTTCGAACGGGACAGAGATATAACACTTTAATACCCGATCCGCAAACACATATTCGTTCTGACGTGTTTGGTGGCGTTTCGATGTTATCGCGGCGATGTGGCAATAACCGTTGTCAATGGCGGCGACTAAAACTAGTTAAAATGTAGTTTGTTCGCTTCAAGAGTTTTTCGTGTAACCAATGTCCCCTTTCTTTTTTTTCTTTTTTGTTGTTGTTGTTGTTGTTGTTGTTGTTGTTGTTGTTGTTGTTGTTGTTCTACAACACGGCACCAAGTTATAAGTTCCTGAAGGGAGAGTAACGAATTTATCCTCTCTAATCGTGAAATATAACATGATCGTTTCGTGTAATATAATTTGAAATGCAAGAATAAGACTGATGTGAAATGCACACGTTCTCGTGACTAGGCTGCAGATTTTTATGCAAATTCGTATCTTTGAAAGTATAATTAAACAAGTATAATAGAAAATTGTTTTATTTTTACGAGATGTTGTACTTTCGATAGTTTGTATATCTTTTCATGTTACTATCGTTGTACGTAATTTTGCTAGAAATGTTTTGAAATATGCATAAAAATCCGCGTAAAAGTCTGCTCGTATCAGTACACACGTGATTGCGCTGTGTTAATTGAAGCAGAGAATTGTAAAGATGCTTTGACAAATGACTTTAGAAAAGAGACTTTTAATATTTCAATAATCAAAAAGTAATTGCTTTTTTCATGAGAAACGAAAACTTTACTAATATACAACCACTTCGTTTACATTTTGCTATCTTTCAGGCAATTTTATGATTCCGCGTTCAAAATAATTCTTATCTTTTTCGACAAAATAGAGTTCCAAGAACGATTTGACGTGAAATTTAGCAAATTAATTTTGACACTGGTGTAATTCATCAGACAATTTTTCATGAGCTTTGCACAGCGTTTCTTGCCTTTTCGGAGATAGTACAGCAAAATATAACGGAAATGTTTCTTTTCGATCTTCCATTTTGAAATCAATAATTGTTAAAACAAGTTTGAACAATCAGGTGTCAGATTTACGCAATGAATCTGTGGTTTAAAATGTAGTTTAAAATGTAGTTAGTTACACTTTACTAAGATATGTGTCCGTCTGTTCGAAAAAAGCACAGTTACTTTTTAGCTTTTAACCAAATTATTTTTGTGTTATTTGACATTGGTGACTTGATTCAAACGAGAATTGCAAATTCTCATCCTTTCGATTTAACGCAGTTTAATATTGTAACTGTAGTCACTGCCACATCGTTACAAAAAAAAAAAAAAAAATTGTTTCGTTAGACACAATTTTCCAACTCGACAACATTCCAAACTCGATTCTCGTTCCTTCTCGCGGTACAAAAATAATTCCAGAGATCTTTTTCTTATCTCGATATTTCATAGCGCGTGTCGCGCGCACTTGGAATGCAGCTTCGTATTAACACCCCGCAATTTGTCAATGCTTCTCTTTTTTTTCTTTTGGTCGTACGTGAAAAATACACTCTTCAAG
>KQ435729.1:3025913-3037451 GCA_001276565.1 Melipona quadrifasciata | reverse complement strand
GAATGAAGATTGATTATTTCGGGACATGTGTACGCGGCTTCGACGAACCGGAAACGCGAGCATATTTTGCCCACGGGCCGTCCTAATGAACGGAACGAAACGGCGAACGAAACGAGCAATGGGGCCGCGTGTACGCGGATTCGATGGCTCTTAAACTGGATGGGCGGATTCGATGGCCACGTGCCGAAAGAAAACTCGACACAATGGGTGCAACATCGTGCCCACCGTTGACCCACGTGGCCAGCCACTTTTCGGTTTCTCTTCCTCCACCGTTGTCGTGATTGATGCGCGCGGGGTGGTTTCAGATTCGCGTCGGAGAGAGGCGAACCTTCCAGTGTAGAACCCCAGTTTTAGAACTGTTTAGCGTCGACCATTGGGTAATCCCGTAGAATCGTTGAAGCGTACGTTGAAACAGGGTCTTTTGACAATACGTTTCAATGAATATATTTCAACGTAGCGTTAACTATTCGCTCAGTCTTCTGAAAGCAACCTGCACTCGAAGAGATTTTTCTGGGGATTCTGTCAGGTTTGAAAAAAAGGAAAAAGAGAAAAAAAAATGGAAACTAGCTAGACTAGAATCGACGGTATAAGAGGAGGCAGTTGGGTCGGAAAAGGGTCAGAACAATCGTCTGTTTCTCGCTATTCGGGCGAAGACTCTGGCTAGAATCCGGGTAAAGTCTAGGGTCGAGGGTTTAGTGCGCGCCTCCTCTCGTTGGCACACGACATCTTTGCTCCGACTGCTCGTAAGCACCTTAAACAAAGGGATATTGAGAGACTCCCGAGAGAGATAGGACTAAGAGGAGGATAAGACCGGGCCGAAGAGGTGGCGTCGCGACGCGGGCGAGGAAAAGGGTAGGGAAGACGAGCTACCACCTTAGGATCGGGCTGACTCCGCCACAATGGTGCGTCGTCGGGAATCCAAGGGGTTTATTAAAGCCGCGGTTGGCGATACAGCTCACGTTCCCTGCTCTTCCATCGAGGACGAGGCGCACCCCTCCTCCCTCGTCTTCTTTCGTCGTCGTTCACCCTCTTCCCATCCACGCGTCTTACCTCCTTTACTCTTCGCCTTGCTCTCGGATCTCATCTTTCCCTTCCAAGCTCCACCGTGGATACGCTCTTAAAGCGAAGGGTGTCCGAAGTCGGGTCACCTACGTCCTACATCTACTCGGAGTTTAGAGGAGACCGCTTTAAGCTTGATCCTTCCGAGGCTCTTTCCGAGGAAAACCGCTTGAAACTAAATTTGAATTCACACGGCCGCGCCTCTACGCTTGTCGCGGCTGTGTAACGTAGCTCGCCCTCTTTTTTCCAAAGTACGGCGGACTTTCCTATAACGCGAGTTTGTATAACGCGAAAATATGAAAATATCGCGACTGGTGTATTCGCGTATAAACACAGTATAACCCAAGTATAACGCGCAAGACGAATTTAACGTTTTGACAAATTTTTCGACTTTTCCTTTAGAAACGTTTTTCCAATTATCTTTGGAGGTCGTATTGCGTTGATTTCAATTGTCCCGCGAAAAAGTGAAATTAATCCGTGAAGAAAATCTGTTGAAAAGAATGAAATTAAAAGAAATAATTTTGATACTTTTTTTATACGAGCAACTCTGTTCGAACCTAATAAAGATGTGTTAGACAATATAGTATTAGATAGTATGGTGAATTCTATACCTTCGATTTCGTGGAAATACATCTGTTGCAAAATTGATTTTGATTGAAATTGATCTTGAATGAAATTTTTTTCTTGCGTCGTATTCTACTCATCACGAAGATAAAACTTTTCCTAGGAACGTTAATAGTTAGTTCTAATGGTTCCTTTAAAAAATGGCAAAAAAGATTTCTCAATCATTCTGGTCACGTGGATGTCTATATTTCGAATAAAGTTAGTTTTATTATTTGATTATTTAGACTCGCACTGATACTACAACTGTGATTAATCAGATGTTAGTGAAACCTGATTCTGAATCATAAAGTTGCTGTTAGCACGCACGCGCCCACAATGTTGAATGATTAGGAAACTCTTTTGCCATTTTTCCACAGCCTAATCGTTCATTTTTTCCTTATAACGAAATAAATTCGGGGCTCATGCTCATATTTCGCCAATACAGCGAATAAATCAGAGTGAGCGAGTGGTGGTGTCGCCCGAAGCTTTTATCGACGACGTTACCCGAGGACATTACGCGAGCAGAGTGACGTACGCGTGTAAGAAGGCGACGCTGGGTAATCGGCACCCTAGAAACACGTGTCTCGCGTCTCCCCAGACCCGGACCAGCAGCCAGAAGCACAGCCCGTTGAAGGAGATCTCCTTCGTCGATGAACGCTTCCTTTTCCGTCGCTGTGCCAGTCGCCCCGGCGACATGAAACGAGCATTAGGCGCGACTGCATCCTCACGCCCCGCAGCTACTTCCACGGAGCCGAGGATCCGGAGAGCCTGAGATCTTTCCCATCGGCGAAGCACGCGTTATGACGGCACTGACGTACACGAACGATTCCGGGCGCCTCGACATTTGTCTTTTGTTTGTACGAACCGGACGATTCGAGAGGGTACGGCCGGTTGGCTTTCAACAGCGGAACTACCAAAAAAGTGGTACGTCGGAACGACGAGTTTATAATTTTTGTTAGAAATTTCGTAGATACGAAACAGTGGGTTTTCAGAAATTTAAACGACTTTTCGTATGCAACGTGTAAATAAAAGCTTGTACACGTTATTGTCACCACGAAGCTTTTCTATTTTTTCACTTTAATGTCTCTAATGGAAATTTCATGCTTCGGTTGCCGGTAGTGCCAGCGTTAAGACGGATTCATTCAGAGTCATCGTTTCCTTTTCCACATTTTTTTTTTTTTTTTACGTTAGTAATAGATGGAGTGTTTTGTAAATTAAAAGTCATGGATCAAGATCCCAGTGTATACCATAGGTGTACGTAGATTCTTCGATTCGGAATACTCACGCCACGGTGAAAGATCGACGAATGAAAAGATATTTAAGAAAAAGAAAAAGAAAGAAAAGAAAAAATGGCAATGGTAACTGAGCGAGCGGTGAACATTTGAACAAAGCAAAAGCTCGATGTTCGCTTTGCATCCTCGAGATCTTTGCTTCAAAAATCCATCGCAATCACTTCAAATCCTGGACCGGCAGCGAAAGGAGCTAACCTGGGTGTACTTCTCTCCGATCCGAAGAGGACATCCGTGCCTTTCTTACCAGACGAGTGCTTCTTCAGGTTCGTAAGATCGAGTGGTCGGTTCCTTTGAGAAATAAGAACGCCCTACCTCCCGGGATCCTCGTTCTCGAGGATCGTGTCTTTATTAAAGGATTCCGAACGGCCTGCTTCGTCGTCCACGGTTCTCCCAACTTCGGCCTCGGCCAGTTACCGCGCGGCTGCAACAGCAACTAGCCCGGTTGTTCCAACTTTTTATCGACGCTTCATTGGTTCAGCTTCGGCATAATTAACGTCATTCGTCGTCGGGGCTGTTGAAGCGAGTGCCACGAACGTTGTGCACTTTACGCTGCTCGTCCTGGCCAACTACTCAAGGATGAAACTTTCTCCGGGGAAAAAGTTTATCCCGCGAATGGCACGAGCTCGAAACGAGCTCCTGGCTACTCGGGTATCTCTTGCGCGATTTTGCAAACTGATTTTCACTCGTGAGCTTCGTTGCATCGAATAAATTATCATCCACGGCGGAGAGCATGGCAGAAGCATCAATGACAATGAAAAAAGTGTCAAAATTCAAACATACAAAAATTTTTCCACGACTAAATCCATCGTGGTGATTGAAATTTTCTCTCTTCGCAACAACTCCTTCAAGCTAGCTATATTTTTCTTCGCCATTTCATTGAATGGATAATTGGAACTAGAGTTAAATGTTTGAACTTTGAATTTTTGTTTAGTATTCAGCGTTGAATGAAATGATGAGAAAAAAAATCGTACAAGATTTAAGGGGTCGTTGTAAAGGGGAGACTCAATTCTTAACTTAAAATAGTGGTAAATCTAGTTAGGAAAAAAGATTTTGAATTTTTCTCGTCAATTTCGCAAATTATTTATTGGATATCTAGCCTGAAAAATACTGCAAATTTTCACTTAACACGAAACTTTTCACTAACACAGAATTATCTTTACTTAACAGAATATAATTACTATTAAAGTCTCTGATCTCTCTAAATTCTGATCAATCTCCCGTACTTCATGTCGCAATTTGTCCAACGAAATTCGCGTCGGAATTATCACAGCGTCATGAGCACGAAAATTAGAAAATTCAGCCTCTCTCTCATCCCGACTACAATGACCGACATTACAAGGAATTTATTCCGCTCGTCAGAGATCCACCTCGCGCGAGAAAGCTACGGATCGCAATTGAGCAGGCTGGAAGTAATTGCGGAAGCGAGCCGTTTGAATATCGTTACTGCGATTTATATTAAGCCGGCGGAGTCCATTGTGTTTCCCGCCGCGAGGCTGTCTCGCTCGGTTTCATTCCACTCTCGCGATCTTTGTTCTCATCACGGGCTGAAATTAGACGAGCACGCGTATATATACGCCGACGATCACGTGGCGGGGAAACAATAAAACCAGAGGGAACTGTCTTTGTTCGAACGTTTAAATTCGATTCTTTAACAGTCGTTATTGCTTCTTCAGTTTCTACGATGCATTTTGTACGAGGAAAATGCATTTTCTCTTCCTTTTCAGCGAGACGTTTCGTTTCTTGGAAGATCTTTGACTTATCCTTCGATACTTTGTTGGTTTTGTAAGATTTTCGTTTCGAAAATTTTCTATCGCTCAATTATTGTTGTACCGAGCGTAGATGAGCGACGCAAGGCACGATTTTCAGTTCAGATCGTATAGGAACAGGCTGTAAAACTGTTCCTAATACACGCTGTGTATCCCCGCCTCGTTTCCTCGAGGTTCGCCGGAAGTTGCATTAGCGTCTCGTGGCTGAAACCAGCAGGGTGGGGAAACGGTGGTGCCATGCTTCCTGGACAAAGTAACCGCGCTATTGTCGCAACAAGCCACCCCCTTTCGCCCTCGTCTCCTTTTCACCCCGATCCAGGCTATGCGCCCATTGTACCCACATCGTGTTAACTTATTTGCCACGATATATACGATGCGAGCCCGACTAGAAACGCGTTCCTTCGTTAGAATCGGTTACGTGCCACGAACGATCCTGTGAGTGACGATCTCCGAAGAAGTTTTCTCGTTTCAACGAGGAAGCTTTTGGTTTTTTTTGAATGATAAAATTATTTATATCGATAGTGTAAGATTTGAAGGTTGGACAATTAAGGCCAAGATACGTATGGAAAAGTAGGATAAAGTCTAATGTATTTAACTCCGTAGCAAAAAATCGGATGATAAAAAGAATTCGCACAAGGCTAAATCTCCTAATCGGGCTTTGTATATAACAAGAGAATGACCAAACTTTTTTTTGGAAAAAATTGTTTGCCTCAAGGGAAAGTAACAGGAAATTGTACAGGTATGCAAAAATCCGGTTTTGCCCTGTAGGAGTATAAAATTTTTATTTTTATTAGTTAAAAAATAGTAAAAATAATTATTTTTAACAATTTTAACAAATATAAAGGTATTCCACTTGATTTGTCTTATAAAAAATTATGTTAGTTACCAGTTTAGGAATCTTTATTGTATTTATAACAAATTCAAGATATAAATATACGTACATATATCTTAATTAAGAGAACAAAAGTCGCAAATAAAATATTCGTTGCCCCCTTCAACACATGTGCCCATCCAAAACTTATAGTGCATTGAATCCATTATTCTCTGGATTTGGAATGGTTCAAAATATTCTGCAAGGACTATAGAATACAAATATTATTCATCTGGATGGAAATATTATTTTTCTGAATGTGAAAACACTAAAAAACAGTCACAAAACATTGAAACTTTTAATTCTATCTGTACAGAACACTACGATGTTGATTGTTTCAAAAACTTGCAAAATAAAGTCCATCCAAATATCATGCCACAGTTCGATTACATATTGAACGTCTTCTGTTTTAGAAAAACAATTAGGTGTGATCCTACTTTCCCCTACATTTAACTTAATACATTCGATATATACTTAGTACATTTAACATATATTTCAGATTTAAGATTGAGGTTAAATTTAAGATTTTAAGATTTAAGATTAATCTAGATTGATTCTACTCGATCTTACGCGACTCCACTCTTCTCAAAGATCAGATCCACACTATCTATTCTGCTCTTCTCCATTCAACGGCTAAATCAACACTGTTCACGCTTTTTCTCGACATACATCCATCCTCAGATCTCAATCGAGGCGAGAAGCAAATAGCGCGTCGTTGTTTAGGTTTTCATGGTTCACGATCGAACCGATTTCTTAGTAAATTTGGGAAATTCCAGTAGATGTTTAGGAAAATGTTATAGTAAAAAGAGAATATAACCACCGAGTGGGGATCGTGACAAACCTTCTAGCAAGACGATTGTGCTTGACCGTTCGCGAGTTTCACAGAATCTACCTCCTAACAATTTTTAACACAATCGTATCTTTGATCTTTTCGCTGTTTCTCCAATAAAATCACGGAAAAACACTCAAAAGAATGAACTACTTGCCCGTAAACGACGTAAACACCCTTCGTTTCGTCCATACGTCGTACGAACTAAACAGCGAAAGGGTTAATATTATACCATCGCGCAAGCATCGTACATAACCATCTATGTGCTTCAGTCGTCTCGAGGTCACAAACCTGACCTGCATTTCTGCAATGCCAGTGCCTTTTTTGGATTTTTCTATCGAAAACTCAAATAAAATGATCTCTTGTCCGATCCAACCGCGGAAGTCGGATTTAACGAAAGATTAACGTCGAAGTCTGCATTACGAATGCAAAGGGCTTGAAACAACAGTCGCGTCGCTGCCGGAAGGCATTAAAATACGGTTCGGCACGCAGGAATCGGGGCTCGACGACTCTTCGTTGTCGACGAAGCGAGCGGCAAAAGAACAACGCTAACAACGAAATTACTCTCGCGGTATAAATTTCGATGTTAAAAGGTGCAACGCACCTGGCCGCGTCATGGTCTCGCTCGACGCGGTGGAGCTGCTGCCCGCCGGACAGAGGGATATATTTATTGCTTAATTCGCGCTTCTTTGTTTCATAAAAGTGAGAAACAGCTTTAATAACTGGCTACGATGGGAATATAATGAGGGGTTTGTTGCTACAGCCACGCGAGAAAGAGCGCCATCTTATAACCCGTTTTCGTTTCACGAAAATTGCCGTGGCCAGCGGTTCTTTATCGAGAATACTTAAGCGAACCACCTCTCCCCCTCCCTTCCGATTATAATTCAATAGCGCCGCGTTTCTTCAATGGAATACTAATTCCGTCTAGATGGAAATCCGTTCCACAACGACGTGTACGTTGGCCTCGAGTCTTGATTAATTATCTTCGTGCATCTGCAAGCTCGACAAGCTGGGAGAAACGCTATCTATCCGTCGATAGGATAGATAGATAGATAGATAGCTCGTCCTCGCGCGAAAGGACTTTGACGATCAAAGTTTGTTAAAATTTCACGAGACTCGTCCTTGTCTTGAAAGCTTTCTCGTGAAAATGGCAACTCCCGATTATGTACACCGTTGTCGGGAGGGGGGGGAGGGGAGAGGTTGGTCGGACACGCGATTCGAGAATCGTAATATATCGACGGATACTTTGCAAGACGAAACGAGTCGCGGTGACTCGTTTTCTCGTCGACGGGACGAGACGGCGCGGGGAAACGGTTTACGACGGGTGGCGAAGGAAGAGGGTGAGAAAGAAGAGGAAGCGGCAGCGAGGCGATTGTTCGAGGCGTGGAAGCGCGCCTTAGATGCGACAATTGAGGTTCCAGACTGTGAACCTGCAATCAATGCTTCGTCGTTCGTGGAAAGAGAGCCGCGGAGCGGAGAGGGTGGTTACGGAGGGTGCAGGGGGTGCAAACGAAGAGAAAGAAGGAGAGAGGGGTGGTGGTGGTGGTGGTGGTGGTGGTGGCGATAGTAAGAAAGAGAGGCAGAGAGGGGGGGGGAGGGAGAGAACGCGGAGAGGGTGTGAAGAGCAGCGGCGGAAAGGGCTGGCTTTGTCTGGCTGTGAAAGCTCCCGGAGGGTGTGCGAGAGGGAGGGTTCCTGGAGGAATACGCCTCGAAGGAAGCCGGCTAGCATATCGAGCTCTCGCATCGGGCATCCTTATTTTACGAACGGAGCCTGGGGAGGATCGGCTAGCCACAAATCTGCCGATGTTCGTGAAAAAAAAAAAAAAAGAAAAAAAGAAGAAAGAAGGAAGAAAGAAGAAGCGGCGCGAGGGCAACGAAGGAACGAGGGAGGGTGTCGAAGGCACGAAGAGTCGCGTTTCCACCCTCCTACCAACCAGTGTTTTGCTCTCGCGCCGCGAGAAATATAGCGAGCGTTGCCAATGAAAGTTATGGTAAATAACGCGACGACCACTACCACCGAGTGTTACTGACGACGAACAGCATTGCCGAAACTATTGCATCGGTTTCTTTTTCGTTTCTTAAACACGAAAGAATTTTTGCGTGCTCGCGAGGTATACGAGGCACGTATATATGTACCATCTTGGCGAAATTTCAACTTTGTTCGACTGAAACAGCGCCCATTTGCTCGATCGCCAGGCAAATACAGGACACAAGAGAAGGAAAGAAAGAAAGGGGACTGGACACGATCGGTAGAGACCCATTTTTTTGCGGTAACCTTCGTCGATAACGGCCGATAATAATCCACCGATCGTTCCTTCCGCGTTATTGTAACTCTTAGTTGCACGTGCAAGTGCATCCAGGCCAGGCAATCCACTTGATTATATAGAGCACCGCGTAATTACCGTTTCTCCTATACGCAAAAGCGAGTACAAACGATTATCCGATCGCACCCATGTCGAAAGCGTATCTCGACCGATTATACGCGGCGGCAACAATCTCGAGAAGCACCTGCCCCGCCGACTCCGTAGCTCCGACGCCACGTATTCCCACCGATATATTACGCATACGTTTCATTGCGAAAATATCACATACTTACTGCGAAATGATACATCGTTTAATACAACCTGTTCGTTGGAACTCGTCAGATAATCGATATGAAAATACTCGCATCGTCGTTATTAAACGTACAATTACATTCGTTCCGGTTTTTATTAATGTGACCGTCAAACATGACAAATTTGTACTGTAATTGTAATTTGTAATTTGCAATTTATATCGCAGTATACAATACCGATGTAACGGACATCTATCGTAAAAAAGAAGAAAGAAAAAAAGAAAGTCAAATTCCGCAGCTGTAAGGTATCGTTTAAGCGACGACGAGTTGAACGATCGCGAAACAACGGCAACGCGTAGTGAGTTTTCTCAGCGACAAGTATGGTCTTTCCGTGCGTCGCAGACGATCTTGAAAAGGGGACGATGATCCACACGTTGAACAATTTCGACGCAAAAGTCCCACGTACTTTCACACAGTCATCCAGTCATCCGGACGGTCGCGATCGACGGGGGGGAGTGCGATAAACGTACACGTGTCTAGCGAAGACGGAACGTGTCGAGCAGGTGGAATCGTGTCTGCGAGAGAGAGAGAGACAAAGACGGCGAGACAGAGAGAGAAGCAATGATCACGCGGTGGGATTACCTGTGCACGGTGAGCCATTAGCCAGGCGTGTGTGCAGTGTACTCGAGCGGACTTGTAGTCGCTTCTGGGTGGGAGGAAACGCGATTGTGTGCGCGCGCGGGCCGGATAAACGCAGAAACACACTCCGGGGAGGATCCTCTGCCGAAAGGCTTTCCCCTCGATAGCCGATCGTCGGCGTCGCGTCGCGACGGCCAAACAGCCGCGAGTTACACGAGCCTCGAAGACGAGCTGAAACCGCCTGTATGTATGTACGTTTATGCACGTACGCGCCATATTAAGCGTAAATGAAGCGGCCGCGTATATACCAGTCGCATCAAGTGGCTTGCAGCCTAATGGAGGTAGCGCTGCCGATGTTGGCCGAGCAATTAAGCCAGTCAGCGGTCGAACAGAGAATAAATAACGGATATACAGGTGGTTGCGCCGCTGGAGACGCGAACGACCGAGGAGCAGCAGCTTGTTGTTACTCTGTTACTCAGCCGGTTCGTCTGCTCCTCTAGGATGTAGCCGTATCTCGGCCAAGATCGAGCAGAAATTTCCACGTGTTTCCCTGCATTTTGTCCAGCTGATAAATTTACCATCTCGAGGGAGGAACGGAGGAACGGAGGATCGCGATAAAAATCGAAACAGTCAACGCCGTGTTGTTGAATCTCGCGCTGCTTCTTTACTGCACCTCTTCACCATTACACGTCGTCGAGATCGTAACAATTTCACTACGTTCGTTACCTCAAGTAAGCAAAAGCTTACTGTTAACACGTCGAATGCCACGGGGGTCATCGGTGACTGGCACTCAACTTGGCGGTGGCGCCATGGGGGCCACCGGCGACCGGCGACCGGCGCGTCCAGATTCATAGAAATATATATAATTTAAGCAAATGTCAATACTTATAAATTTTTATTATTACCATTGTTAATGCAATAGTGTGAAGAAATGAATGCAGTATAAAACATCTAAAAAAAGTTTTATTTACACATGAAATATACACATTTATTATTCGCGCATATTACGACGTGTGGTATTAAAGCATTTCAAACAAAGAAATGGTGAACCACCACAGTCTTCACAATATGTCACGACTTTTTTAGTACAGTTTCTCGCGCGACTTCTAAAAATCAGTGTGTCGTGATAATTTCCGATTGCATTTTTTATTACTTATTTTTAAAAGTAACGCGAATTCGCACTCCAGCGCCACGGGGGTCACCGGTGACTCCCGGCGCAATTATCACGTCAAACATCGTTATCAACTGTAACCGTTGCAGATGATACTTTAACATTATATGTATCGTATAATAGAAAATTCATCGTAGCGCCACGGGCAATCCCTGTCAAACTGACGTGGCATTCAACGTGTTAATAAACCCGTTTTCCTCCGATTGACTTTGTTTTCAAAGCCAGTCGCACGTTCGTTCATACGTACTCGAGAATTGAGGATTTAGAGCTTGCATATAGTGGGATAGCGACCTTCTGCGAGTTTGCATCATCTCAAGACCTCGGACGGTCATCACTCGATGACCATCTTTTCCCCGATTTCCAACTCTTTGACAATTCGCCTCGTTCTTACAAAACTAAAAATTGCCATTTACGACTGACCACTGCCAACCTCGAGGTCCGTTGTTGGCGAGTCACACCACGGAATACGTACCTTGTCGACATCGAAAGTAACGATAGATGAAACGTTACGTTGTTCAACGGGACGCGTTCAATTTCGCCGGCAGTGAAAGCAAACCGCCCTGACAAAGAGAAAACGGCACTGGAACCCCAACGATGTAGCGCCACGCGTCGCTAACAACTACCTATCGCTAACTTCCCATCGATCGAACTTCTTCAATTTGCAGTTCCGTTCCGGGGCGATTGAAAAAAACGCGACACACGCGCGCGATACGACGACAGAGATCGTCGACAGAGAGAAAGAAAAAAAGAGATA
>KQ435729.1:2997288-3017107 GCA_001276565.1 Melipona quadrifasciata | reverse complement strand
ATGGGGGGAGGGAGGGAGACAAGGACGCCGCCAGATTAAAGCGCTCCTTTATACGGCCAAGTTATTTGTTAAGAGACTCGACAAGAGGTTGCTGGATGCCAACTGCGCGTGAACTCTTATCTGGAACTCATAACGCACCTGTTTGGCACTCGACGTGCTCGCGGAACCTGCGCTATTACGTCTACTTACGTCGGATCGAAGCGAAAAAGTTTGCAACCCTGTTGTAACGACGTCACGTAGTCTCGCGAAGAGTATTTAGCCCCGTCCCGGGTTTATGAGACGCGGAAGAGTGACGTGACGGGCAAAGAAAACTTGCCGACTTAACGGTTTGACGGCCGCGCGTTTTTCTCATCGCCGGTGCGTCTGCTCGCCAGCCTTTGCCCCCGAAAATTCTTTTTCGTACCAGCAATTTATTCATGAAGCATCATTACTTCAAATAAAACGATGTAGTATTGGAAATGATCATTCAGACGGCATTTAACACGAAATTTTGTTGATTACGTGTGATATCGTTTAAAATTTAGATCATCAGCATTGCGGGTTTGTTAGAACAAATGTAACTAAATAGTATCAATCTCTAAAGGAAAATAATATCCTCCATCTTTTAAGCTTCCGTAAGAAGCAATGCAGAAGTCTAGTTTGTGTAAATTGTCTTTTGAAATTCTTTCGTTCTTCTTACGTCGTTATTATAGCCGTCTGTTTGAATATTATCTCATTATACGTCGCATCATGCATCGCCAAATGTTTCAATTATCAGAAAATTATAAAACGAGAAAGTCCGAGTTGTTGGCTAGATTCAAGTAAACGATGAAAGAACAAATTAATGATTGAATGGTCCTTTAGAAAACGCATGACGTTGTCGTATATCAAGGGGTTGAGACACTGGTAAAACATACACACACGCTTCGCGACCGGTCACGCAGATAATTGCATTATTACGAAAAATTAACCGCTTCATTCGTATCGCTGCCATCGACCATCTACATACATTACTCGTTTCTCGATCAACGTGCGTATATACGTATATATATAAATTATCGCCGGGGTCCGCTGGCGAACTGGCCTTCTCGATGGGCGGAATCGGCACTGGGCCCTGACCGAGCCCGAAAAAGTAGAACGCGGCGGTGCACACGAGCCGCAGAGCTCGCCCACCGTATATTACCCGCTCGTACATTACGTTTAATGGCTCGCTCGTTTAACGGGCGAGCCCTTCTTCCACGTTTCGAGCAATTTTACGCGATGCTCGCCCGCGTAATCGCCACGATCGCCGCGCGGGCTGTGCGCGAATCGATCTCGCGGAACCCGCCGCGTACCGAGCGTAACGAGCGATCCGACGAAATTACCTCGAAAAGACGCGAGGCCGAGGGACCGGATATCGTTCGAGGCGTCGACAGCCTGCCCGAGTGGCCAACGATAACTCGTTACTGTGACGAGAGGAGGAAAAAAGGAAAAAGATAATTTGTGTGTACGTTGTAAATTAAAAAATTTCGTGGAGAGGGTAGAAAGTTTTCGTCTTTCGAGTGATTGGTGGAGTTAGCTTCGGAAAGCGAAATGGCAGCGGGGAAACGATAAAAAGGACGATGGAGAGTATTCACGATCCCGAAATGATCGAACGTGTCAACTGTAACACTAATTTTGCAACGGTGAGATGTTTGTATTTGGATGATGGTATTCTTGGCATTCTTGGCCATGGACGACTCGTTTCGTAATATGATCGACTTATAAAAAGAACTTTCTTATGTGAAACGATTAATTATCGAAACTTGTTATATCGTGTGTATACCTCCAGAAATGTCGACTTTCTCTTATTATTCCTCTTGAGATACCCGATACTTTCCATCGATTTATTTTCCAATTCTCACTTCTTTTATCATTCCTATTTTTACACGCAACAGACATTTCGATCGTCATATTCTGTTTAAATGTTTACCTGCTGGGTATCGTTGGCTGCTCGATTGTTCGTCTAGGGAGTTTTTATGGCCGTTCATTATCGCCTATTTGGCTGGACTTCAAACAAAGATGAACTTTGAACAAACAAACCAATATCGGAGCGAACGACAAACGAGCGCGTATCCCGAAAACTTGGGAACCGGTTTCGTATATATTACCCACGGACTGGTACGTGTACATATATTTGTGTATACGTTTTTATATCGCCGATATCACCCCTTTTCGCGTCCAATCCTCGTTTATTCGTGACTGCCACGGCTTCGTGAAAGCGTCCATTAGCGTTTGCCATTACGTATTAATTTTTATTTTTAGGAGGAGCGGCCGGAGTTCGAATCGCCCGAGTTAATCGGTCGTTCCGATGCTCGACGAAATGCATTTTACGCGATAATCCCCGCCGCGGCTTTTTCATCATCTTTACGAATGATCTCTGTTCGCGTCCTCGACAGCGTAATTTTTTTCCGAAAAAAAAAAAAAAAAAAAAAAAACGAAAAAAAAGAAAAGGAAGAAAAAAAACGAAGGACTAGCACTGTCACCGGTTAAACATGTTCCTAGATAATGATCCCCGCAGTCGCGATTCCACAATTATTGATTGTATCCGCCGATCAATTTTTACCACGACAATTATTACCGCGATTTGCATATGTAATTATAATGCAACAACGAATGCAGGACGTATCGAAAATTGCCCGGCAGTTCGTAAAAGTCCCCGCCACAATCACTGTCGTCGTGTATCAACTGATAATGAACTAAATATGTGCAAAACGTAAGCGGCCTGCGCTGGCTACCTCATCCACTCGATGAAGAAATAATTGCAAATAATTGCATACACATCGTGTATACACGCTTGCAACTCTTTAGAAGTTAATTAGACTCATCGATTGCTCGACGAGTCATAACGAGGCAACACGCGACATAATGCCGTCATCTACGATACTTGTGTTCTAATTAGGTCATTCTTTAGTGAAATCTTCGAAGAACGTCGAGCGTTAAACGATCACCGTTTACGGTGTTCCCTTTCTTTCGTATTTTGTCGGATTTTGTCGGATTTTGTCGGATTTTGCAGCGAGAAAGTTGCGTTTTAAACTCTATTTTCTTTCTTTTTTTTTTTTTTTTCGTTTTAGAATTTAACAACGTTTGGTGCTAGTTAGACGCAAATTCAATGGCAAGCGAGCGAGTTTTGCGAGTGCAGATCCAAACTTGCTTCCATATTGGATAAAATGGAAAAAAGTAAAACACAAAAAACACCAACTACTAATAATCTTTCTTAAATGAAAATGAAAATTCCACAGATAATGACGATGCGCAGGAGAATAGTGTTATTCTTTTGATATTGAAAATTGTCAAAAAATGCAGCATATTTTATTAATAAAGTAAGAATAAACTAACAGACTGCAGTTTTTATTATGCAAAGTTAGAAAAAGGAGCAACCGCTTTTTGTATGATACATTGGTGCAAGTCAGAGGTAGTTCTAGATTGAAAAAAATTAACAAAATTAAAACTTATCAGGTCAATTATTACTGCTCGCTATATGAAAATGCATATTTTCCAGTTAGCGTTCCCTTTTTAACTATCAAGTCAGCGCAATAATTTTCTAAACAGTTTTATCTAATTTACTCGAAATTGATGAAAATGGAGTTGAACCAAGATCCTCAATTACAATGTAAAACGCGAGCGAATTTACGACTTTTTGGACTTTGTACATCTACCTTCCAATTCTTTTAATTTTTAATCCATCATTTTTGTAGGAGTGCTGAAATTTAGTGCAGTCTAATTTATGATCTCAATAGCAAACTCGCGGCAAATTTTCCTACTGTAATCAGTCAAGTGACGGATTATGAAATAAAGCTTTACGAAAAAGAATACAGGCAATTGTCAATTTAACGTAGGAAACAATGTCCAAGATAACTTTTAGATAATGAAAAAAGAAATTATAAAATATATTTTTCTTTCTTTTTCAACGAAATTTAAATGAACGAAAGAAATGACGATGAATGCAGAATCTTGACTAGGTATTAAAGACAGTTCGGGCATTCAGATGGCCTACGATGCTTGTAAAATATGTAATATCAAAAGCAAGAGAGAAAGATAAAGAGAACGAATGGCAACGCGAGAGTGCACGTGGAGAAAATGTCTAGACAGTTAAACACGCGTATTTTAGCGTTACACATTCAATCTTGATCCAACTTCCAAATTCTAGCCTCCAAATCCCACATTTTAAAGTTCTTCGCGCTTTTTCTGCTGTGTGTACATTCGTAACAAAAGTTCACGTTGGTGGCACGAAAGCGTGCAGAGTGGAGACAGTCCGGATCTTATAGAATGTAGAACGTCGAGCCTTCTTTCGCGATAGTTAACCAGCGCGATGGCGTTTAATCGAAGCAAATGGAACGGGGAGACGCGTCGCGAGGAGGATCGATCCTCTGGATCGCGTAGAGTCAGTCTCTGGGCGTCGCAGCGCGCTCTATGCCTCGTGATCGAACAGGCAGACTGGCAGTTTGATAATCGATCCGGGGCCAGACGCGTTAATTATTTATCAGGTGGCACGCGCGACTGGCGATCGTCCAATTAAATTAAAGCAGGAAGCCGGATCGGAGGATATCGGCACTTGAGCGACCCTCTGTATCCGCGCGTTTCGCCGCCGCTATCTGATTGACGCGACCTGCCAATGCACCACTCCGCCACGCCACCATTCGGACCGAGTCCATTAAAACTCGTTAGTGTCCGAGCACGTACCCCCTCTAATTGGACGTCGCCGCGCTCTCTGACGTCCTCCTTCCGCCCCAGCTTGACTAATCTCCTTTTACAGCCGCCGGCAATTTTCGATGACTCCCTTTTGCCATTCGCTTCGATCCATTGATTCGGTCATTCGTTCGTTCGTCCGTTTTAACACGAAAGAGATAAGACACGGCGAAGAATTTTCACTCGGACTCTCGAGCTTGTCATCGCGCTCGAGAGACTTTGACCAAACCTGCTTCGCTCGCCTAATCGCGAGATACGAGGAATACTTAGTGAATACTTAGGAATACTGTTAGTGAACTCACGGATCGGGCTACTTGCAGGTAATTACAGAGTTCGTTTCCGCGGTAGTAATTAAATTTGAAGAGACTCCGACTCGTTCGACTGGTACATCCTGTTGGCGCTTGTAATTTAAATAAACACGAGATCGAAGCGAAGAAGCAGAGAACTAGCGGGAAGTCCAGCGAAATTAAGCCAGCGGCGGATCGGTAGCTTGGCGTGGTTACCACAGAGGTGATCGTAAATTCTTGTACGGACAGAACGGAGTCGGACTCGCAGGTTGTTGCTTTCGTCTGGCCTCACGCGACAACACGGTCTTCCGGTGGAGAGCGACGGTCGATGCGCGCTCGCGTGCGCGCCGATTCCAGAGGCGAATCGAAGAAAGTGGGCCCTTTCGTGCGTCGTTGGCCGTTTCTCGCAAACTTCCGAGGCCGAAAGAACGAAAGAAACTTGCGCTTCGGGGAAGGCAGGACGCGATGCATATTAAGTATTCGGTCTCCTCTTTTTTGCTGCTGGCCAGCACCGAAGCAGCGAGCGGGTTTTTCGATCCGGTTGATCCACCTCCGGACGAACCGCTTCGCGCTTTTTACGGAAATTTTTCGCTTCTTTCGGTCTTGTTGCAGCGAGATTGAATCTAGATTGGCAGCTGGATGGAGTCACGAACCCCCGGGACCGGCTCGGTATAATCTTTTAAATTGTTCGTGTTATTGATGCGGATGGATTAGCAGATTAACATGGATGGACTGCGAGGTGGAATCTCGGATGGATCGGCAATGAAGTGGCAGTCGCCCCGATAATGCAGCGTCGTATATATGCAAATGCGTGGTCAGAGGTATTCGCGTTTGTAAAAGATGGATGCATCTGTGTCAATGATATACTCGGAGAAACTCGTAAACAAAAACTCGTTTGCTACCGATTGAATTTTTTGCTCGATTTTTCATGGAAATTTCCTCCTCGGATCGGCAGAGATGTATGTTTTTAATATCTCCCCCCCCTCTCTCTCTCTCTGTCGTGCTCGGCGCAGTCGCGTATCTGCAACCTTTTTCTCACGATATTCCCGCGACGTATCGCTTACGACACCTGACGGATAGTCGACGCGTGCTACGCGTCTGAAATTAAAACTCTGCATCGCGTCGACCGACACTCTGATATATTAAATTTCCCGCCTTTCTTCCCAAATTCTCTCAAATCGTACAAACTCTCGACTCTCGTGTCGTACAAACGTATTCTAGAAATCTCTGTTGCAGGACAACTTTTGCTGGTCAAAATCAAGTTTATTTTACGATCTTGAGGCGTACAAGCCTATGTGTAATACGATACTTGTAAAATGATAGGATATCAAAAGGGTACGAGCGTGAGAGAGAAAGAATGGCAATTCGAGCAAACGATGAAAGGAAAACAAAAATCGCGCGACGAGAAACGCGAAAGCAGAACGCGAATTCACGGAAATTGCGTGGAAGAGGAGAGGCTCGATTTTTCATGGAGGAGGAGGAGGTCGATGGAGGTCCCTGTTGCAACACGAAGCGTTCTACACCCCCGCAAACATATGGGGCCCATTGTGTACCCTTAGGGGCTAGCACCCCCCGTGGCGGTTTTACCGGGGCCGTGGAGATACGAGCCGAGATACGGCGGCCTTTATAGAACGTACACCATGTTTCTTCAGTGAAAAGCTGCGCGTACGAGCTAGCCTGAAAACCGTCGGCTTGCTTGCAAGCTCACCGGGGAAAAGCGGAATGGAAAAGGACAAGAGAGAGAGAGAGAGAGAGGCCGGGAGAGGAGAGGGTGACAACGGGGCCGGTATGTATGCGGTGTGTGTGATTCGACAAGGAAGGTCGAATGTCGCGAGTTCCGCGAATACGCGCCGACTGAATGGATTTGCACAAATGAAGTCGGAGCTCTCACAGCCAGCCAGAGCAGCCAGCCAGCGCAGCCGACGATCCAGCCAGCTTACGCTTCCTTACTATCTATTCTTACGGCCTGTCTCGTCTTTCTTTTTTTTTCTTTCTTTTGTTTTTTTTTTTTTTTTTTTTTTGCACTTATTTCTGTCCCTTTTGACCGCGCGTTGCACGAGATCCGCGCGGCTCTGCCTCTCTGGCTTCAGCTCCTCTCATTCACCTTTGAACGCGGCCGCGTTACAGATACCTTACAACGCTGTTTGCTTTATTACGAGCATTGGGATAATCAAGCCTTCACAAACGGCCTTGTTCGAGACTCTTTCCTTTTTCTTTTCCTTTTCTCTCTCTCTCGGGAATATTCGCAGGGAGAATCAAAATTCCGCGATGTGAAATTTCGCTTCGTAAATCTTAATTGAATCACGAGCAGAGAAGAGAAATCAAAGGAACGTTCCGTGACGCGGGGACAAACTACTCTTTACTCGGCAATTTCAGCGAATCGAACCAGTGCCGAAGGAAAAATCACGCGCGCGTTGGATCGTTAGCCACGAGTCGATAAGGTTGTAAAACAACTTGGCAGAGCGGCGGCGGATACAAAAAGAAAGGAAGTAGCCCTGAACGAGGGCTATCGCTCATCGCTCTCGTCCCCGGGGGAGAGAAAGATATATCCCGGGGGCTGGAGAGCCGCGCGGTGACGTTAGGGTAAGCAGGGTCGAGGGTGAGGAGGAGCCAGACCGCCGCCGCCGTTCCACCTTATCACCTATCAAATAATAGAGGCATATTGAATAGATAGGCGAGGCCGACCGATGTGTATCCGATCCACGACGTCTCCCGGGGATATTAAGGAATCGGCCCTTCTCCACGCGACCCTCGAGTATCGCGCGCGTGCAACGCTATCGCTTCGCCCGGGAGAAGAAGTGTTTTCGTATAAATCCGGAGTCCTCTCACGTTCGACGTGCCCACCCTCTGTGCGACGCGTTGTGTCGATCGCGGCGAGGGAAAGGTTTCTCCTCCTTTCGATACAAACAAATTCCGCGTCGCCGTGAAATCGATCCGTGACACCGATTGATTTCCATAGAACGCGCAGCAAAGTCGAAATAGTTTCGCGAATTTTTCTCTGCATTGAGATCTTTCCTCCGTTTCCTCGACGGAAGGGCGGAAGCAGATCTCCGTGTTTTCTCCTGAAACGATCTTATTCTGCAGGAACCTAACCTAGAAAGTCTGATGAAATTTTGCAATATTTTCATCTTTCTTCAAAATTATCATACTTTGAGTAAACGGAGACGCATTTTCACAAAATCCTTCAATTTTATATATGTCCACTTTGAGCGTACTTTTCAAATCCGACAATGAGAATCGCAAGGGTTGCACACGGTTGATGAAACAACGGAGAAGCACGAGCTGCTGTTGCGTATCCAGCGTACGTGAAGCGTACGTGAAGCGTACGTACGTCGGTACATTTGCCGGAAAGTGGAAGAAAAGCAGGCGTAGAACGAAAAGGAGAGAGAAGGGGCGGCGGGCGATCTGGTCGAACGCGAGAGAATAAGGGAGAAAGGAAATCCGTGTGCTCGGTGGCTGGCAGCGTATTGGATTTGTTGGCGGTGTGTTGAACAAATGATTGCGCAGCTACCGCCATGGAAAAACTTGGCTGGAAGCGGCTCGATTCGACTATTCCTACGGTTTCTCTCTCGGTTTCCTCCGCCTCGAGACCGACCGAGGGGTTGTCGAACCAAGAAAGTTTACGGGCTACAAAGCGCTGCTGGAGCAAGAGCCGCCAGAGGAAGACGGAGAGAGTACAATCGTCTCTCGAACCTCCAGCCCAACCCCTCTTCTCCTTCGACCGCCCTCTTCCAACTCGATCCACGCGCGTATGTACGTGTCTGTGTACGTGTTACGTGACCGGGCTGCTTGCCTGGTGGTGGTGGTGGTGTCAGTGGAGAATTCACAGTCGCTCCCGTTCGATCGAGAGTCGGCTTGGCTGTTAGCATTTTCCACGACAAGTTGGTTACCGTGTCGCGTGCGAAGGAAAAACCGGACCGACCTCGGGCCCCCCGAATCGTTCCTCCGTTCTCCACGCCACCCTCTGTATTTTCCTTTTCAATCTGGACGAAAGGAAAACGACGCGGACGAAGAGAATTTATCGAAGAATTCACGGAGGGATTTTCGTCCTCTACTTGGATTCAACATTTGTGAAAAAATCAAACTTTTGGACAATTCTGCAGCTAACGAGGCTCCAGTCTCGTGTCAGATTAAGAAGCAATCTGTTCTCTCTTACGAATATGACACAATATTGTTATCGTTATCGTATTTTTAACGTTATCGTTGTCTTTTCTCTTGGTGGACATTTAACAGAGATCAAGTGAATCAATTCATCTTCACCAACTGTCCATTCGCACAATAATTAACCAACCAACGACGTCGACGAATTGTTTCCTCTCCTTTGTTTCATCAGAGTCACCGGACAGTTGTAACTTGCAAGCTTGTAAGTCGTGCAGAGTAGTGGCAATATCATTTGAAAATATTGCGCAAGAAGGGGCGTAGGATCAAAGAGGGGGTGTAGGAAGGTAGCTGGTACGTCTGGCTAAAAAAGGAGACGCGGGTACCGAAGCTACTTGCGAGCATGAGAACAAGGAACCGCGGTACGCGGCGCGGTGTTCGGCGCAAACGCAAACGAGAGACGACAAGCGGGGGGGCTCCTCTTTTACGCAACGAACGGGGCCGAAATATGATGTTTCGGCAAACAGACGAAAGTAGAATACAAATATGTAAAGTCTGCACTCGAAAAGCCGGGCCTTTGCGTCCCGTAGGCCAGGGGTTCCCCTATCGTCCAGACGGACGTGCCGGATTTGTCCTTCTGCCTCTCGACGTGTTGACGTTTTCAATCTCTTGTCCCGGCCGCGGCACACGTAAATCTAGACATCTCTTTCTTCCGACGAACCGTGTAAATTGCGCAAAAGAGGATCCTCGTCTCTGTCTCGGCTTCACTTCGTTGCAAGCCTGTCCAAAATTCTCTTAGGGACCCTTGTGTACTTTTTCTCTTTTTCTCTTTTTCTTTCTTTCTTTTTTCCCTCCGCCGAGGCGAACGGATATTTCTGGGGAAGCTGCGGGAAGAGAGCTCCGTCAATTTCGTACTTTGGATGTATCAAACCGAATATATCGTTTGGAAATCATCGAGGAAAGCAGGAGAATTTTCTCGGCGCTCGCGTGAAAAATTCCGAAAAGTGACTCTCTCTACGAATCTTCGCGGTTCTTGTCGAAATACGTAGCCGCGGAAAAATTTCACGGAAGGAGGAACGAAGGAGAGATGTCCGAAGAAGCCGAGAGCGACTTTTTAACCTCTTGGCGTGAATGACGAGTATATTCGTCATAATGGGAGAAAAGTAATTACAATTTCTTACTTAAGTTATAAACTTTTCGTGGAAAATAAAACGTATTTGTAAATTTTAGACATTTCGAGACTAGGCTCGACTAGTTCCTTTTACGTCATTTCTGTAATATTTTCTAGCTATGATCGTTTCGGTGCGCCATCTTGCGTGACCTATTGCCACTTGTATCGTGTGACAGTCAAGTCACGTATAATTTCTGCGTATATACTGGAAAAATCATCTTTTAGACGTTATTTATATATACATTTTTGTTATATAAAAAGGATAAAATTAATGCATCTAAACTTAAACTTAAATATATCCAATTGAAGATATAAATTCAACACGTACAACGTCAATTGATCGGCAATCTACAACGAAACCTACACGTTCCATCGGAAAATATTTCCCAGATTACATGCCCAGCACATCGTTAAAAACCCGCACGAAGATGTTCGCTGTGTTCAAAAAATAATACACGGAAAGAATCTAGATATTGGTGATCGACGTTCAAAGTGACACTATGTGTCGTCCCTGTTGCTTGATAAATTAAATTTCTAATTTCTTTTCATCTTTCCCAAATATTTGATTTTTTGTTCAACAAGAAAATTATGAACGTTTAAGTTTCGTAAATAATACTAATCATGTTAAACTATAAAATTTTCCGATTTTTCAAAAAGAAAAAAGACAAGAAAAACATTTTTTTATAATTTAATTCAATTTTACTCCGCGTCTGGCGAGTGTAATCGTCGTTTTAACAATGACAATATAGATACACAGTTGTGAAAGCTACGCTACAGCTAAGAGGTTAAAGCGTTCGGTGACGGGCCAAAATGAGTAGCCGAGTAACATTGGCAGAAATTTATCGTTCCTCGCGTTGTCTCGGCTCATTCATAACACGTACGAACGCGAGATCGTAATAAAGAGATACGGAACCGTGCCACGGACGTTCCGGCGATCATCGCCGAACCAAGCCGAAAATTCCGTGATAATCGCTTCTTGATAATTAACCCGCCAGCCAGTTATTTAATGAGAGCGGCGATGTACGAGAGCGACCTTTTACAAGCCGATGCATTACACGTTCGGTGCGTGCCGGAATCGACGGCAAGAAGTAACAGGCGGAGCGGAATAGCAGCGTTCGACAATTTTAATTGACCGAGGAGAGGGAGAAAGAGAGAGAGGGTGAGAGGGAGAACGTAGAGGAACGAGCATGTAACTCGCGGCAGCCATGCGATTTTATGACGCCAACGACTTTACGAACGTTCGGAAGCCTGCCGGGGATCGGCCACCCGCCACGCCAGGTAATTAAGTCTCCGCGATTTGTCTCGCTAATAAGAAGTTTATCTTACGCGGTTAGCTGCGCCGTTGCCTCTAGTTAGCATCTATTACGTTAGCCACGTAGCTACCATTTTACGCGGAAAGAAAAGCGCAGGGGAAAGAATGCCAAGTCATTCGACGTCAGTCTTTTTATACGTGTAATTAACAGAGAGAAGGTGTTTGTTTACCAGAAACAGGGGAATATCATCGACTCGACGGAAAAGAAAAACTAGTAGCTAGTGTATCAACCGCGGAGTTACATTAAAAAAATGTACAAGGATATATATGCCCAGAAGCAACTGTTCCGACTAGGAAATGAAGACGACTTTTCTGCCATAAAATTTTATTGATACGCAAACATTTGAATCGATGAAAACAAATTACAGGCGCGATCGCTCAGTACCAGACAACGCCACTCCTACTCGAGGTCTAGCCCACGCCCTCTCGCGAATCACGTGACCCAAATCAACCAATCGGTAATTTTCGTTGCATTAGCGTTGCACCTGAAGAGGCCCCACTAAAATCACTTTCAGTGATAAAAAAAATCGGAATTTCTGATTCTCAGACGAAAAATAAACGCATCGGCACCTCGGATGTCTCAACGATTCGTTTCGAAAATTAAAAAACGAGAGATAAAAAAAGACAGAAAATAGATTCGTCCGTCAGTTTCAACATCCGCGACACCTCGTAGCGAGTAATCAGCTTGGGACGGGTAATTCGAGCCCGTCGGAAAAATGGACGGAAAGCGTCTGCAGGGAAAATCGGGCGATCAAGATGCGACGCGGGATCCCGGCGAGGTATTTCGAAAGACGACGAGGCAATCGGATTGCTCGCACGGCACGCATACCCGATGAACCGGAGCGCTGCTCGGTCGGGGAAGGGGGAGAGGACGAGGAGGCAGGTCTGGCGTTCGTCGTTTATATTAATTTGCGGCAGCGTCGGCGTCGCGGTGCCCGATATTCCGCACGCGCCGCCGCTTTTTGCGCCGGGATCGCGTTATTAAGTTTGATCCACTGGCGGTGCCCGGCATTCCACTCGCGGTACACCGATCGAATAATACCGCCAGATTTTATTCCTCGTCGGCCCGGACCGATTCCGGCGGGAATCTTATCTCTCCATCTCTCCCTATAGCGGCTGCACGCCGGTGCACGCGCGTGTGTCTCGTCGTCGGGATTCGTTGGTGTGCGTGGGCAGCTGAACCGAGTGGAACAGCGGCCGCCCGCTGAATATCGTATCGCGGCGGCGATCCTCCTCAAATCTCGCGAATTGTTGTACATTTTACAATCAACTTTTCTCAGTCAATTTTCTTGGTCAGTTTGACTTTTAATTTTACGTTCACCCACACGATTAATTTCAAAATTGCCATTTCGTAAAATGTTTGGCACTTGTGCTCTTCGAACGAAGGAAAGAAATTTATGCGGAGTTTCTGCGTTTTTCGGTAGGTCAAGATATTTCTGGAAGATGAATGCGAAGACAGGTGTCTGTCGTGATCTAATTTGAGATTCTTGCTGTATTTTAGATCGTGTGTTTAAATAATACTTGGATGGGTGTTTTTCGCGTGTTAGAGTCTCTGACGTGACGAGGTCCCGAATTAGAATTCCACGAATTCAACCAGTATTGATGATATAGACGGTAAAAACGGAACGTAAGATAGATTCGCGAGTGAAAGATGAGGAAAGATCGGGAAATTGAGGAACGAGGTACGGCAACGATTAATACCAATTCGCAGGTCTGTCGCAAAGGGCTGGTCGACAATCGATTTCAATTATACACGACATAGCTACAACGTGTTCTACAGCGAGCGTAATATGGAGTGCCGTACGGTGGCGCCATCGTTCCAACGAGAACCCACTTTCACCCTCGGTTTCGAAAAGCAAGAACACTTGCAACGGGTCTACGACCGATATCCTACTATCACTTGATTTACCACTTCGTTTAGAACGGGAACAACCATAAGTCGTTAAAATATATACTACGATGAATCTCTTCTATCTCTGGATCCCTCTATTTTGACTCAAACAACTCATTCGTTCACCAAGTAGTTATACTATTAATATGAATAAGGTATTGAAATGTAACATAAATCTTCGTCCACCAAATATTCATTGTACGAAAACAATCATAAAGTATTAAAATATGCTACAATAAACCTTCTTGAATCTCCTCTATCTCTCTCTCTCTCTCTCTGGATTTCTCTATCTGTCTATTTCTCATTTTGATTCAAACCAACTTTCGTTCGCCAAATACTCATTGTACAAAATACGAAAACAATCATAAAGTATTGAAATAAACTTTTTGGAATCTTCTTTATCTCCAGTTTCCTCTACTTCTCACTTTGACTCAAACAAACCTTCGTTCAGCAAATACTCATTATACAAAAACAATCATAAGTTGTTAAAACATACTATAACAAATCTTCTTGAATCTCCGTTATCTCTGGATTTCTCATTTTGACTCGAGCTAACTTTCATTCATTAAATACTCATACGAAATACGAAAGCAATCATAAGGTATTAAAATATACTATAACACACTTTTTGGAACCTCTTTTATCTCTAGATGACTTCTGTTTACCAAATACTCTTTGTTTTATACAAAATATAAAAACAAAAACGAGGTATTAAAAAATACTATATACTCATTTTAACTTCAAATGCTCGTTCGGCATGTGCCATTCGTATCTTTAGGATAATCTGAATTTCTCCTTACACATATGCACGGCGGCTTCAAAGAAATATTGGCACAATAACCTCGTCACTCGATGAAACATTTCTTTACGAAGCTCTACATTTTATCCGAATGGCATCGGTAATAAATATAATAGCAGGCGAACGTGTACTTTTTTCAACCATTGTACCTACTTGTTTTCAACTGGGAGTCGATTCAATCTAGCCCCTAGTCGTCGAGCGATCTTTCCCGGTCGCATCTTCTGACTTCGTCTAAGCACCTCTCGGCAGTTTCCGCTGCGAGTTCCCACGAGTTATCGGGCGAAGGATCTCAGCAAGTGGAAGTAGCAAAAGACTCGCGGAGGAGAAACAGGCGCGAGAATCGTGTCGACAGAAATTCGGGGACGGATGCGAGTGGATAGGACGCGTGTTGGTTGCGGCAGGTAGCATCTGGGCACTGAAACCACGGTGGATCGGGCCGCTCGGAAGGTAGAACGAGTTGCGAGAACGGGTAGAGGAAAGAAGGCGAGCAGTAAGGAAAGCGAGCGAGAGGGAATCTTTTATGGTGGATGCACGGGGCTGGCCGGGTTTCTTCGGCTTCTCCTTTGCTTCTTCTTCTTCTTTCGGCCGCGATATACACGCCGGAATGTTAATGAGTCGTCGCATCGGAGCAACAGTCGAGCGATCGAATTATTCGCTTTCTGACTGGATGTAATTAGATAAATCTTTCATATATAGAGAGAGAGAGAGAGAGAAAAAGAGCGGAAGATATTTTTGGCCGAATTTGACTATCGCGAAATCATTCGTGGACAGATCACGCGAATTGTGTCGATCGATCGGGAGAATCGATAGCCCACAATTCTTTTTGGCGCTCTTTCGTTGCGCCGATTTCGCATCCCGACACCGAGGCAAGTTCGAAATTAAAGATTTCCACTCGATATTACAATCGATACATTCCGAACTCTTTGCTCCAACTTCTTTTCCCTCTTCAGATGGACCGGCGATGAATCTCGAGCGATCGCGATTGACCGAAAGAAGATCGGCGGACGTAACCCGTGGGCCCCCTGTTGTAGAATGTTGAAGTAAAGTACGTCTCTTTTGAGAAATGCCACGTCGTTGAATGCAGGTGAAGACCACGCGAACGAAACGACATAACGTCTTTTTCCTCTTCGTTGAATTTCCAATTTTTACGTTGCTTGCTGGTAATCCATCCACGCAGCGAACGGTGAAACAATAGCGTGAGATTCGCGTAAGCGCAACGTCATTGAAGGTGAAGGTTGGCTGGAAAAGATTAAATGAAATACAAAAATAAGTCAAAGATGGACACAATGATCCGTCGATTCCCCTCCTCCACTTTGTCTGGGCTCTCGTTCTTGTCGAAATCGAGTAACGTACCGGGCAAGCACGTACCGGCGGTCTTAACAACTCCGGCAGAAACCTGTTCTCGGCGTTAAGCGCCTCCGATAAAACGGTGCAGGAAATTCGAGACAAAATCGACAGAAACGTCTCCCAGGGAACGCCTTTTAATCTCGGTGACGTGCCCTTTTTTTCGAGAGAGAGAGAGAGAGAGAGAGAATCGCCCGAGAAGATCCTCGAGGCACCGTGCTCGCGATTCCAAGCTAGAAACACCACTTTTCCAAGGACGCTACCTATAGACTCTTTTTTCGCGTATACTTCGCTGGCTCTCGCAGAGTGCGAGTGATAAGCGACGACGTTCGCGACGGGCATTAATATCAAAGTGGCGGACCGTAAATCGAGTAACTGGGTGTCTCGCGGCCAGGGCCATTTACATACTAGCCCGGAGCGAGCGGGAAACGAGTCGGTTCTCACGTGAGGACACGCGTTTCGGTTCGCCTGTTCCTCCACGGAATGACGGACACACGTATGCGAGCGAGCGGCTTTTCTTCTTCTGGGCTGGGTTCCAGCGTGCATTAATTATCCGTTTGCGGGACGAAAAGGACGGAGGAGGAGGAGGAGGAGGAGGAATCAGGCAGCGAAGGAACGGAGCAGGGAAGAAGAAACGGGAGAATATTCAAATGGAGGATTGGAAAGAAGTCGGCCGGGGAGTATCCCTGTGTTTTAAACGGGGGATATTTTCGTATGGTAAAATATTCGCGATAGTCGGTAATTGGATTTGTTTGTATACGACTGATAGGACTCGAAGTAGACGATTTTTTTTATGGTAATTTGAAGGATCTATTTATTTCTGTGGCGCGTTTGAAGAGAGATCGGTAGTTGGAACGAGTATCGGAGCGTAGGATAGAGCCGCCGTGCACTATCGTACTCTAATAGTGGAAATCCGCGGTGAAATAGCACGATATTACCGTCCCGACTAATTACGGATATCATAGATACCCGCATTATTGACATTAGCCGCGGTTGTAGGCGGGGGAGGGAGTCGTTACATCTATCTTGTTCGCTGGCGATTAGTTTAACTCGTGGCTGGCAGCCGGGTATCCAGCAGCAGCAGCAGCAGTCGCGGGTATACATACGTATGTTTGCGTTACAGCGGCGTTAAGTATACGCCGTTACTCCGCTTTCGCTAATGGAACAAATCGAACCGATCTGCCGGCGGACGCAGGGAAATTAGAAAGTCCCGCTCGGGCTAATCCTGTAATCGAGAGCCTGTGCTCGCTTATATATCCCAACACGTACGAACGTGCGTAATACATGCGATCTCGTGACTTAATACCATCGTAAACGTAAACGACAGTTGATTTATAAGCGTGCGCGTTACACCTTCGAGCCTAATTTAACCTATTAAATGCCATCGAAACAACACGTGTACAAAGTATAGGTTGGAAACACGCTGCCGGGACGCGTTTCGACGATCAATCACCGATAAGTTCACCGTCAAGCTCGATACCGAGCTCGATACCGAGCTCGATACGTTCGATAACGTGTAACGGCTGGAAAGAACGGGGATCGAAAAGAAGACCGAGCGGGAAAGATCGGTGGTTGCCAGAGTGGATGGAGGCAGGCACGTACGCAGGCGGGAACACGTGTAACGCACGTAACGATATGACGGAGGAACGAACGGAGGAACGAACGGAGGAACGAGGGAATGCAAGAGATGCCAAGGTGAGGTCGGTTTTGCAGCGACGACTCGCCGACGTTCGTGGCCGTGCTTGTCGTCGCTGGCATCGTCGCGAGCTGGACACGCGGCCGCGGGGAATGTTATCGCGCCTGTATCGTCCGCCGGTTTTCATTACCATTCGTGCCTCGGACCGGCCGTTGCCCTGAAAAACGGCTGTTTGATTTATTGCCGGTCGACATGGCCGACGTTGTCTCGCGACGTTGCCCGAACGTCGTCCTCCGCGTTTCCAACAAAAGCAAAATACCCACTCGCCCCACTCTCGGATTTCGGATGCAATTCGCCGACCACCAACCCCCTTTTCAGTTTTGTTTCTTGTGTCGTTGCGTTTCGGGTGCGTAGAATACGAGAGTACTCTGTACTTGTCAACGTTGTTTTGTAACGTTAATAGGATGTCGGTGCAAATATCATCCGTGCCCGATTAAGCGGTTTCAGTCGACGGAAGTTTGACGAGAATCTCGGTGCCTCGTACAGAGTTTAGTATTTTAGGAAATACTAGCTCTGCAAGTTCTTTCTCAGAAAGGAATCAAATATTTTATTCGAAGGATAAGGAGGGAAAAAATTCAAAAATATCTAAAACATTACACACAAATACAGTTGATAATGGAACAATTTTTTTCTTCTTCTTGTTAATCCTTCAATATCAGTTTAAAGTCGGAGTTTATGTTACTAGGTTAATTTTCCTCGTTATTAGTTAATTTTCAAATGACACACCTGATGCAATTATCAATTTAGTTTTGAAAAAGAATTCCAGGAACGACAGCGCTTCCCAGAGAAATTACAATGCAACGAGGTTCAGTTTCGTGGTATCGGTCGTATCAACGGGTTGATCAAAACGTTTCAATGGCAAGAAACGGCACAACTTTTAAAACCAGAGTTTATCAAATGTCCAGCAAACAGCTCGAATCGCATTAAAACAGACCGTATCATAACCGAAAAGAAGTAGACCGGTGCCTATTATTACACGAGATCTCCGATCGAGGGTCCACTCGAGAGATACTCGATAAAAGTAGGCCAGGTGGTCGCTGGCCAGCTGATTGATGGCCGGTGAGGGAAGTTTAGCGCGTTCGAAGTGCCGATAATTCTAGCTCGGATCCTCTCTCTGTCCTCGTTATTTAAGGGAACGATCTGATACGGTTTCCCGTTTGAAGCGGCTTTGTATCAACGGATTTATCGATTCGCCGTGGAACAGGGGGCCGTGGAACAGCTCGGACAGCTTCGGAAATTTTTGCAAAGAATCGAAGAAATTTGGCAGTGGCTCCGTTGTTACGACGAACCGATTTCTTTGTGGAGCAGGTTGCAACACGAGCGTATAATTCCCTCGCGTCTATCTCGCCCCGACATCTTACGTAACAATATAAATATAGGAGCGATGCCGGACCGTTCGAAACGCTGCGAGCAGTTGAACGATCAATTTCCTGGCGAACGTGAATGGAATCGAGCAGGCCTCTTCTCGATCGTCTCAACGGAAAAAAGTCTTCCCTCCCTCCGTTTCGGTGGAAGGAAACGGCTTGGATCGTTAAACGATCGCCCGATTTCAACCGATATTATCGGCAACTAGAATATGGCCAAAGCAAAAGAGGCGAAGGATTGACCGGTGTCGTGTGACGTTGCACTTGGAATTAATTGTCGAACAGATTGACTGGACTAACTTTCCAGTTGCTTCTATTTCATTTCGTACTTTAGACTTTGTTATTTCAATCGATAAAAAAATTGAAATCATCCTCTTCGCGGATGAGCTCTGAACCAACACTCGTGCTCAGTTAGGGAAAAGCAGAGTGAAACCAGATACCTGATATAATAATATGATAAAAGATCGGATGGCAAAAAAAAGAAAAATTCGCACAACGTTAAATCTTTTAATTGGACCTCGTACAATGAGAAAATGATCGAAACTTTTCGGAAAAAATTATTTGGTTCGCGGGAAAATAAAATTTTCTGGAGGTATACGAATACTCGGTTTTCTTTCACAGGGATGAGTAAAACCGGGTACCTACGTATAAAATTTTTATTACGGTTGGTTGGCAGAAATAATAGCAGAAATAATTATTTTTAACAATTTTAACAAATATAAAGTTATCTTATTTGGTCTGTTTTATAAAAAGCTATGTTAATTACTAGTTTAGGAACTTTTACCGTATTTATAAAAAGTTTGAATTATTTTAACGTACAAATCTGTCTTAATTAATAGAACAAAAATCGCAAATAAAATATTCGTCGCCCCCTTCAACACTTGTACATATCACACGTGCATTGAACCCGGTTCTGCACCATAACCAAACACCGGTTTAGTCCCAAACGCATTCATCTACTAAACATTAAATATTTATATTTCAGTATGAGATAGAAAGGTGAAAAAAATGTCGAAATACTCTATAAGTATTTATAAGTATTTAGCGTGAAAACGCTAAAAAGCCATCACTTCGTTCTAAAAACGTTGAAACTTTTCAAGCCTGAAGAAATTTTTAACACTGCCTGCACGGAATCACCACGTGTACGTTGTTTGCTCTGAAACTTGTTACA
>KQ435729.1:2978575-2989210 GCA_001276565.1 Melipona quadrifasciata | reverse complement strand
GAATTGACACGTGACGCCGTTGTCGCAACAACGGCAAACACTCGGACAAGGGGGACAAATGCGCGAGGCGGGCGAAGGGGGGCAACACACCGCGAGAGAATCTCGTTTACAAACCAAATGCTCCATCGACGACGCGTCACTTCTTCGCCGATTTAGCCGGCTCGTCCCCGCGACTCTCGATAAACAGTCGACCAAGTGCTTTGCAATTCTTCCCTCCTATTCGACATGTAACGTACAGGGTGTTTCACCTAACGATATAACTTCAATACCTCGAGCATCTCTGTTGTTTTTGAAGGCATGAAAAAGTTTCATTAACAAAAGTTATTCGATAGAGAGGAGGAGGCTATAATGTCGCAGTAACGATTTTTCCATAGTGGAGATTTTTCAAGGTCATCTTCACTTTTTTGAACGAAGCGATACGTTTTCTCGTCCATGTAAAAAAAAAGTTATGTATATGTTAATAATTAATTTAGGAGATATTTCAACATTAATTCGGTAAGAATTACGGTACAAATGAGGAAAGGCGTAGCTTTTACAAACGTAAATCTTACACTAAAATCAAACTAATCATTTTTCGACACACGCAGGTTGATATTACATAATATATAATATATAATATTTTTGGAAAAACATCATTCCATTTAAAAAAGTGGAGGTGATCTTGAAATCTGCAAAATTCTTCCACTTATTGTCAGATGAAATCATTACTACTGTACTGTACCGAATAATTCTCGTTATAAACTCGTTAAGTGGTAAACTCGAATGTAATTCTATTCAAAGACAGCTTCGAGTTAAACAGCTCACTCTTCAGTGTATGAAAAGAATTCTGTTCGAGGAACGATGGCACGCGCGTTTCTCGTCCATCGTTCGACGAGACCATACGACGTGTAAGTGTCTGACGCACAGCGTGTACAATCTTGGTAATTAAGGAGCCACCAAATTCTGGCCGTGGCAGAACCGGCGGAAGATTATCGTGGCGATTGGCTCGATTTCGCAGTGACGTGTGTAGGATAATTGCGAACGGCTGTATCAGTGACCCGCAGCTCGTTCGACACGTGTCGACCCGTGCGCGCGCGTCCCTCTTATCGCTTACGTCGAACTCCGTTGTTTCCATTATCCGTAATAATATATTCTTCTTAAAAGTTGAGCCAGCCCCGGGTCGGCTGCTTGCTCGGTTGCAAGGCTGGAGGAAAGGAGAAGGGAAGCGAAACGATGGAGGGAAGAGAAGTCCGGGGGTAAAGGAAGAGAGAGAGAGAGAGAGAGAGAGAGAGAGAGAGGGGTCGAGTGGTGGCCAGGCAAGAGGGGAGACAAAGTGGCTGCTGCACACGCGTTTGTCAATGTTTGCCGGTGTCGACACCCACCTACTTATGCAAATCATTTAATTTAACCCCTCCATACCGTTGATCCCGAGAGAGATCGTATCTCGAAACCTATTCGTATTCATTGCCCGAGCGATGGGGAGAGCAGCGAGCTGCGCCGCCCGATCCGCAGAGCAGCTATACGATTGCGTTTCCCTTGTCCCGATGCTACACACTCGCCAGCCACCTCGTTTACTAGCGTAACTACCTCGCCTCTACTCTACCAGCCTCGCTCGGCTCTTTCATTTTTCCCTGCCGGCTAACCGTTAACCTTGTTATTCCTCCGTAAGAGGATTCCTCTATCCACCGTCTGATGACGTATACATGTCTCGCGCTGCGAGAACAAGCTGCAACTCCTCGCCAACACCGCCAACCGGGAAACGGGTCTGGGAAACGATCTATCGCGGCAATCTTACGAACGCCGAAGGCGTAGATTCTTTTTCTCGTCGTGTTCTAACTTGGAGGAGATCCTCGGCGGGATTTCATCAGCGTCGGCGGTTATATTTAGAACATAACGATAATAATAACGCTGGTTCGCGCATCGTCGAGGCGAAGATACGCGAGATATCGAGAGAATTATGTATATTTTCACGGCGTACGATTCGAAAACAATCTTTCGAATATCTAATGTAATTTTCCCCGTTCCCTGGCCTAGACCGAGTGGAAAATATTAGCCTTGCGGGAACGGGGAACGCGCGAGGCGCGAAACTTAATTGAAAAGTGAACACGCTGAAATGTTTATTTCATCGAGCGGTGCGCGCCGGACATAATAAACGTTTCGCTCCGGGTGTTTTTTGCATAAACGGCCGATCGAAACGTACGGGACGACGGACGACGAAAAACTGTACGAGATCCGCTAATGGAATTTATTACGCGCGTCAGCGCCGCGTTAATGCATAGCCGCGCGGACACAATGATCGCGCCCCGGCGTGGGACAATGCGATTTCCAGCCTCTGGACCCAGGGGGACGCGGGGTCGGGCGTTTTAGGTTTTGACGCTCGATGTCGACACCCACTGACGGTCAACGAAACGACGCGTTTCAACGGTTTTCCACGGAGCAAGTGGCCAACCGGTGTTCGAAACCGATTTCGATGATCGATCAAGATTGATGTACCGCGCGATACACGCGGAATTGATACAAAAGCCGGAAGCTTATATTTCGCGATCAGACTCGATGATTCGCGGTTCAAATGAAAAATCACTTTAAGCGACACGCGAATGAACGAAACCCCAGTCCCGTTGCTGCAAGCGAACCGACGTACATCGCTGAACGTCGAACCGGCCGATTAATTTTCGATCGATGCAAAATTTTATTTCTGTGATTAAAGTCGTCATTAAGTGACTATAGTATCCAGCAAGACGTCAGACGACGAGTGACTATAGTTACCGATTCATTCGAAAACGATCGAGACGGACCTTGTCGATTTAACACTAACCATACCGCCATTTTACAATACCTATTACCATAACCGGTCAAATAAACGTTTTTCTTTCGAAAGAAATACAAATTTTCAATTTATTGTAAGAAAGTAATGCAGAATACAACCTTTAAATCATATATTTTTATTTTTATATTCAATGTAAGCAGAAAATCAATACCAGAGACAACGCCACTCCTACTCGAGGTCTATCCCACGCCCCCTAACGAATCACGTGACCCAAATCAACCAATCGCTAATTTTCGTTGCATCAGCGTTGCACCTGAAGAGGGTTACCCCCACTAAAATCACTTTCAGTGATAAAATTGTCAAGAAAGAACGTAAACGAAAAAAAAGTACACTAAACTAGATGATGTGATTCAGCTCGGCTTCAGTTGCACGTTCTTGCGCCAACAGAAACTATAAAACACACCGATGAAATATGGAGGCAACGGATCCAAGCGGGAACACGAAGGGAGGAGGGGGCATATGAAATGGACGCGTTGATCGGATGAACAAGGCCGATCGGACGAAGCGGGGCTTGCAATTTCATTACGGCGTGGAAATCGGGAGTCAGCGATTACGATTTAGCCGGTGGTGATCGTGTCGGCAGCCCGTTTTCGGTGCACGGCGGTCGTGAACATCGGCGGAATGACGTATCGGTCGTGTGGTCGTTTTAACCGTTTTAACGGCCAGCGGAAAACGAGTGTCGGCAGCCACGCCGAAAGCCGTGTACACACAGGAAGAGCCGCGCGACTGCCGGAGAGAGAGCTCGCGAGAGATCGCTGCTCTCTCGTCGCTGCAGCGTTACGATATCGATTCCAATTCACGCCCTGCGAATCGTCCAGGGAGCGCACGCTGAAACAGACGGAGAGAGAGAGAGAGAGAGAGAGAGAGAGAGAGAGAGGACAGGGACACGGTGTGCTGAATTAGTAGCATTGTTAATGTAGTAATCGAGTGTTTCATCGTTCGATGATTCGCGCGGGTTTGGGCGGCAGAGTTCGATGGTGAGAGAGCAACAACGAGAGAGAGAGAGAGAGAGAGAGAGAGAGAGGAGCAGAGTGGAGAGGAACGAAGCTGGTAAAATCCATGGGGCGACGAGAGGGCGCAGGTGTGTGTATTCAGCATGTGATACAACGTGTTGTCATTCGGCCAAACGTGTATATCGATGCCGCGCGGGGCGAAATTTTTGTCGTCGCTCCTCGAGTGTAATTGGCCCGCCGATGGAAATTTCGCGCGCGCGTTCATTGCGCGAGAAACACACGCGTACAGTCGCGATGGACGAGCGAGCGAGCGAGCGAGCGGCGCGCGAAACAACGATGTAAAATGTTAATGTCCCGGTGTTATTATTTAGTCGTGCCTCTGGCGAGGCGGAATTTCGCGGACGGTAATCGTAATATAAATCCAACTCGCGGAAGGCGAGTGCAACGCGGATATTAAAATTTCATAGCGCGCCGCTTTAAAGCCAGTAAAAAATGAACGTAGCTCCGTAGCAGCTTGCAGCTGGAGAGGATCCACCGCGCGGCCTTCACTGAAATTATATCGTCGCGGAACGATGATTTGTTTGAGCGCTCGCGCGCGGACCACTTTGCCTGCGAGAAACGAGAACAAGCTGGTTAAACGTTCAACAATGCTCGCGTAGTCGTTCGTCGTGGCTCACTTGTGCTTATCCTAGTACCTTTATCCCAAACGCTATTATCAACGTACAACGAGCTGACCGATGTCGGGAGACGACATGATTTGTACGAAAAATATTCGATTGAAAGGAGAGAGGACGCCATATGGTGGGAACGACTGATACTTGGCGAGAATGCTGTTAGGGTGGTGTCAAAGTCTCCAAGTGGTCGAATAGAAAAATCTTAGATTAAATATCTATGGTTAGGCTGACGATCTGTTAGTCTGGAAATCGTTAGGGGAGAGATAGATTCCGTGAAACTCGCGATTCCTGTGGCCAGATCATAAACCATGAAAAACTATATAACGATCGGCTATCTGCCTTCGAACAATCTCGGAATGGTCTCGTTGCTAAGCTGAGCGATCCTTTTGATCGTACGATATATCCCCACGATAGTTATTCATGTACGAATCGGTAAAAGTCCGGGCAGATCCGTCGATTGGCCGGTGTTTCGACTAGGGCCAACGGCACCGACGGGCCAGCGTCTCCTCCGAGCCATGAATTATTTTGGTCATTCGGCGCGAATAATAAAACGCACAAACGGCTGGCCTCGCGTATTCGTGTAGCCGACGTGTACTCGCCGTTTGTCGACGGGAGCGACGTTCATTCGTTTTTCCGAGGCAAATGAAAAAGCCCGGCGATGCATGGCGGTGTGCGCGGCGCGCGGCCTGCACGGCCTGCACGGCCGCGCCACCCCCCGCCTCCGTTTGTCAAAACTCTTTATTGCCGTTCCACGGACGCTGTATTCAAAGCGAGGACTCGAATATACACCGCGGCCGGAAAAGTGCGCCGCTTCAGTTTTATATATAACGCGGCTGGTTTCGGTTTTATTATTACCCCGTTCCGCTCCCGCGTCCCCGCTCGCGAGCCATCGCTGGAAAAATATGCGACGATGCCAGCACACCGCCGCGCGGATGCCTCCACCCTCTCCTCGAACCGACCCCCACCTCCTCCTCCTCCTCCTCCACCTCCACCTCCTCCCCCCGGGGGAGCTTGTTCCTTTCTGATAAAGCCCGATGAAAGCCGACGCGAACGCCATCCGATGCCGTGCAGCGAGCAACGCCGCGCTATGCATAGTTCCCGAGTGACAAAGGCAATTTTTACCACCTTTCATCGCGTAATAAACGAGGCTGATTTTAATTAATGCCCGTGTTCCTCCCTTTCACGCGACGCGACTCGCGATTTTCTGCGCGCGGAATCTTCTCTCGATTTTCGACGATTCGAGAGAAGAACGGCTTCTTCGTTTCTTTCTCTATCTTTCCTTGCTTCAGTAACGAGAGATTGAAACTCTCGCGAATCGTATGTATAAAAACAAAACGCTCGGCTGAAAACGAAGAAAATTAAAATATATATATATATTTTATACATATATACATATATACATATATACATATATACGTATATACATATGTATAAAGGCCAATTTAGAGATGCCGACCGAACGAAGAGCATAATTATCTCATGGATGCACAATGCAATGTGAATTGTTGGTCGACGTGTATCGAGGCAGATTCAGTCAGGATACAGCTGAATCATCGAATCATGATAATCGGACAACATCCGAGTTCTTATCCCCGTTATTCATTAACGCCGATGGTGTTCTATATAGCTGGTACGCAGTCGGCGTGTATACGTTGGTAGCGGCAGCGCCTCGGGTGCTCATGAATAAAAGCGCGAGTAGACGGACAGAGCACGAGGCATTAGCGGAATAAAACGGCCGTAATACCGACTATGTTGAACATGCTCGCCGGTTGTGCGGAATTTCGTTTCTACAGCGGTCAGTTAGGGGCCGTGGTAAATTTTCATTTTTTTTTTCTTTCCTTTTTTTTTTTTTCTTTCTCTCCCCCTCTTCGCTCTTCGCCGCCCTTTTCGCAGCAAATAACGCGCGCTCGTAACCCCGTGACAGTCGAGTGCTTTACATAATTCGCGATATCCGTCGAAGAATAGCCGCCGACTACGGGTAAGGACCGATTAGAGGATTCTTTCCCTTTCGCGTAGTAATTCCATTGTTCGGCGAGGTACAACTCCGTGAAATTCCACGCTCTCTGGAGTTGACGATACGAAATCATAACTAGGCGAACTCGACTACTTTTACGAATTTATCTATAAAAGTAACTGCAAACGAAAGGCGGATTTTTCACGAGAGACAGAAGCATTTTTGTTTGATCACCTTGTGCAAATTCGAACAAAAGGTTGTTCGATCTTTTCGATTAGAAACAGTTCCAAGAACTGGAATTTTGGCATCCTCGTCAGTCGAAGTGAAATTTAGCAAACCAATTCTGCCACTGCTTTTAAAGCTATATACGTACGACTAATTTTTCACGAAGCTGCCTTTCCTTTCCGATTTTCAAATCGACGCCAAACGAACAATCGTTAACGAGATCGTGCACTTTGTTTTTCCCCTAAACAATCAGCTGCACGATGAATTTGCAGTTTAAAATGAAATTAGTCACACGTATGTTTGTCTATTAGAAAAAAAAAAAAGGAAAAACGAATCCAATAATATCGTAACGATTTGCACGTTTCAAAATTTCCCAAAATTGCGCAAACATCCGCAGTTCAGTCGTAACCAAAGAATTTGGTGGCCCGATCGTAAAGATCGTACAGTCCAATCAACACGGAAGCTCCAGAGACAAACGTCATAGAGGCTGAAACCGCAGTGTTTCCGCTGACGCGCGTTTCCGCGCGCGGGGGGTTGACAGTCGAGGCATAGAGGAGGGACCGTTAAGTGCAGCACGACATAAATTAGCGGGCCGATAGTACGGTCGAGACACGAGAAAATATTATTGCAGCGCGCGTCAACCGAGGAGTCTGGCGCAAACTCGAACCGGGGATAGTGGCACTCGATAATAAAATGGTCCCTTTGTCCTCGCCACTCGGACGGTCGTATAACTCGTGTGACGGACCGCTCCTCTCCAGCCCCCTCATTTTTCATCCCCCGAACCTGACCTTTTCCTTTTGCGCCAGTTACTGTGTGTGTACCACGCGTGTCGCGCGTATTGAAAGGATTCCTCGACGAAGAAGGAAGAGAGAAAGAGAGGAGCGTAGAACTCCAGCCGTGTCGTGCCGTCGGATACGGATGTGCGTCGCGTTTGTGAAAATTTCGAGTGTCAATATCGCTCGATCCGTCCTATTCCTCGAGAAAACGACCCTTTCGCTGGAAAGGAAAAAAAATGACAGAGAAATCGCTGCTCCCCATTTTGGAGACGTTTCTCCAGGAGTATGAATTTATTTGACCGATCGTATCCCGTTGAAATATCGAGGGACGAATCTCCGAGAATTTCTGTTGGAGTTTCAATAAGAAGACCGTAGAACTTTAGAAATGGCTGAAGAAAGTGTACCATTCGAAAAATGGAGTTCAAACTTTCTCGAGTTTATTTTATCTCTGTTAATCTTCGTCCCGATGATTACGTCGCATCAGGTTATCTCGTGCCGGTGGCACGATAAAGTCGATGAAGAAATTAACCGATGCAACGAACGAGCGATACGACTGGCCAAACGGTAGCAGGGAAAGTGATATAAAGCGACGAGGCAGCGCGGCGTAACGTGGCTGGAAGTGCAGAGAGCCCAGGCAGAAACTGCGCCTGGCCGATCCTCCTGGCATTGGGGTCGGTGCACACAATGGGCATGAAATCCGAAAAAGGGGGAGACTGCAGATAATTGGCCGGTGCGTTTGCACAGCGTCAAATCGCGAGGTCAATCCGCTCGCACGGCAATCTCACCCTGCTGCTTGCCGTCCGCGTCGTTTCCCTCCTGCTCCCTGCTCGAATTCACGGGGATGAAAATCGAGGTCGAACGCCATCGGGGAATATGGACGACTCCGGCTCCAGTTTCGCCGGCCAGTAGGTAGTTTCTCTTCGTTCCTCTGCGCCAACGTACACGTGCTTTTGTGCGTGGCCAGATCGGCGAAAAATCATTTTTCTTTTTTTCCTTTTTTTCTTTTTTTTTTTTTTTTTTTTTCGGCATTGTCGGCTTTTATCGAATTTTCTTTTGTTCGAAGCTCGGTATATTTAAAATTCGCCCTTGTTTCTGCTCGCGTTAGTACCTACGTCCTTTCCTTTCATTAACTCTTTGCCTTCGGGAACATCTTTTTTTTTTTTTTTTGCGCCATCTATCAGCAATTTGTATTTATGCGAAATAGCGAGTGATGTGTCACTTTATGAATAAAATGATACAGCGTTGGACCTATTTAGCGTGAAATTTTCGTTGTTTCAAGCAATCACCAAGCACAGTACACAAAAGTTAATAATTTCAATTTTCTGGAAAACTTTTCTTCAAGAAGCAACAAGAAGTTTAGTTTACGTGAATTATCCCGAATTACTCGAATAATAACTTGACGAGTGAACTCGATGATAATGAGAATCTTCAAGAATTTCTTCTTTCGAAATTTTATTATTTCTCTTACGTTATGTCATAATGAACACCGTACCTACGTTCATTATAATTATCAGCAATTATAAAATATTTTATTATTTTAACTGTTAGCTAAACTTGAGTATGTGTTTCGCAGGCGACAGTCGATGGTTAATATTTCGACGATAAAATTGTCGATCAGAAAGGAATTTGAAAAACTGACGTCGCGTTATATTTTCAACCGTTTACGAGCGTTTAACTCGTAACTGCCGAAGATACAATTTTCGAATTTTCCCGTCGACGCGGCGGACAAAGCAGGTGAACGAATGTCTGGTTTTCATAGGCGACGAGGCCGGATTGCACGTAGTGCGAGTCCACGCATTATTTATGAGATTAGCGGAGATTATGGAAAACGTGATTCTGATGCCGAGTGGCTCGCTCCCAAGAGCGATTACTATGCCACACATAATAATGCACGCGCGTACACGCCGTATTAATGGTCGAACGTTGTTACGTTCGACTTTGTAGAGTGAAAATCAAATCAAATCAAGTCTCCTGAATAACATTACCCCCGCGTGTGTCGCGAGACTCTTTATTAATTATTCAACGGACAGATGTGTACATAACCTTTCAATTCCACGTCGAGAACCACTTTCTTTGAAATTGCATAAAATTGTGAATTCTTTTTGTTCCGTTTTATTACGACTTGCGACTGCGTAACCGCGGCTTAACAAAAAACTAACGATCTAACATTGCGAAAAATTCACTTCCCTTTGCCGAACTTTTTCTATCATTCACGAATAAAACGAACTAATAAACGTCGCGGAAAAATTCATTTCCCTTCGCCACGGGAACGTGGTGAAACAATACTGGCTAACCGTATATACCAACAACCGAAAGTATACGTGTCGAGCTTGTACGAGCAAATATTAACAGAAACGTAGCCCACGATGCGACGTGTCGAATGCGTGGTCGCACATTCGTCACCTCTCTTCGGCATTATAGCGAGATCGGGCCGGCAGCCAATTCTCCGCTACGTGACACGCGCGGAGTCGCTCTCTCGTCTATCACGCGTGTCTATTATGCGTCCATAGAGCCGCGAGAAAGATACACACAGGGGCTCGGCTAATCTGGCATGCTCTTAGGGTGGATTCGTCGTGGTATTGCCACTTCGATAAATAAATCAACTCGTAAGCAGCCACCATTAGGGTCCTGCGGTGTGTACGCAACTCACGCCCCACGCACTTCTTTTTCCGTTCCCTTCTCTTTCTCTTTCTCCTCCCCCCTTTTCTTCGCTCTCGCTTCTCTTTCGATTCGCGCCAGCTTCGTCTTTTTCTCGAGGTTTAACGGCGCGTCGGTTTATGCACGCGTAAAAAAAAAAAAAAAAAAAAAATCACCGGAAGAACGGGGAGAACGTATGCGCGCCTTTACTTGCTACCGCCGCCGCCCGATGCGTTTACCGGGTGTAGCAGTGGCGTGTGCTCGTCGAGGAACCGACCGACGGTGGCGTGTCGAGAGTGGAAGCTATAAGTGGCGCTAACGAGTGGCGCGACGAGTACGCGCGTTTACGGCGACGGTCGAGCAAACGCCTTTCGAGGAAAATGTCTAAATATAAAGTATAAAATTCTTGGAGCTAATTGCGAAGCTCGTCATTGGCGGGAGCCGTCCGAGACAATTCTCGGAATGGCGAAATGACAGTAAAAGTCATGCGGTGTGAAACCGTACTTGATGAACGCGGGGTGGGGAAAGAGCGAGCAAGAGAGTCGTAAGCAGAAGATTTGTCACAAGGAGGAAAAGGATGATTCCAAGACGGTTCAAGCAGAATAATCCC
>KQ435729.1:2965938-2977434 GCA_001276565.1 Melipona quadrifasciata | reverse complement strand
TCGTCGAGCGGGGCACCTCGTTACGTTCGCGTTCGATCGATTCATTCGACGCGTAGCGGCGAGGCGTATTGTGCGCGTTTAAGCAAACAAGCCAGGAAACATTCTCCGCGTCGAATTCCGTTGAATGGCCGCTTAATTCATCGGCCAGCACGTTCACGAGGCAAGAAAGAGAAAAAGAGAGAGAAAAAGAGAGAGAGAGAGCGAGAGAGAGAGAGAGAGAGAGAGAGAGAGAGAGAGACGACAGACACGTCGAGGAACGAAGTAACGTGGTTAGGACGAAAGGAAACGAAAATGAAATAGAAAGGGGGACGAGCGAGAAGAAGGCACATATCCGGACGAGATCCTTCGGGGATAGAAAAAGGTCCCGTCATCCTCGAGAAGAGGCCCTCTCCTCGATCATCTCGTACGTCGGCTGTATAAATATCTCTTTCCTGCCTATAAAAGATACCCGTAATTACGGCGCCTTCGGGCAGAAACACGTCCGACACTTCTGCCGAGTCGATACGTCCCGCTGGACGTCGGACCGTTGCCCACACACACTAACCGAGTATCGGGAGGGGTGTGCGCTGCGTCCTTCGACCGGCAATACCAGGGGGATGTTTCACTGGCAATCTCGAGCGTTTGGAACGTTCGGTGAACTGCTGCTGCTGCTGCTGCTGCTGCTGCTGTGGTTGCGTCACCGCAGTAAGATCCGCAGATCAGAATCCGTGGCACGTTCGCCGCGCGTGAAAACCCATCAGGAAACGACCGAATAATGATCCATCGACGGACCGTTTGAAAAGGAGCGTGACGTGGTCGGAGGCGAGGCGAGGCAAGGCCTCTCCCATTCGCTTCGAGAAGAGATTCGTTGTCAACTTGGCACGGTGGGATTAACAATGCGGCGTGACGATGCTCGTCGCGAGAGTCGCGGATTCCCTATTTACGGCCACCGTTTCTGGCAAATGACCTGGCATTATCGGCCAGGAGGAGGAGAACTACCGCGCGGGGGTAGTCGCTTAACTGAAACCGCTCTCGGCTCTATAAATATTGATCTCGCTATAAACCGTTGCGGCCGGGAGCTGCGGTGCTCGCGGAAAGCTGTAACACTTTGAGAGCTATTTAAACGCTGTTTAGTTGCTTTAGTTTGCCTTTGTTTAGTTTTCTTTTTTTCTGATTTTTCCCTGTCGTTTCTCGTGCCCAAGAAGAAACATCTCACCGACTCTCGACCGTCAACAGCTTGTTTCCGGAATCTATACTTTTCAGTTTAAAACAGAGAATCAAAGGGAACTGAAACGATAAATGGGAATTCTTCGTGTAAAATTTTTTTAAAACGACAATTGTGCTCGTTCTCTACCAAGACAAAAATACAAAACTTACCCACCAGAGTGTCTCCTCAAATTGAAAAAAGATCCTCCAATTTGCGATTTACGTAAAGTTCAATTGACGTATTATTGTCCAGTGCAGAAAATACACGAATAGACATCGACTAAACATGAGTCCTTCTCTAAGTGACAACGAGGATAAAGAATCGGTCCTAAAACTAATACACTTTCTAAGACAGTCTAACCTTTGTAATAAATTGTAAGATTCAGTTCCAAGTCGCTATATGATATAACGATGAAAATAAAAAGGCAAAGAAAAATGAACACGAAATTGTCAAATAGTCGAAGAAATTCAACGTACGTCCTCCTAAAATATTTGTATCGCCAGAGGCGTCACAGTATCGCGGCCGTGGGCCTAATTGAGCGGCAAAACGGCACAATGGACGGTGGTTTGTGTCCCGTCACGTGTGAAAGGGCAGAACCTGTGTTTATTCAGATCGTTTCGCAAAATCGGTAGATCCACGCAGCTGGCCGACCCCGTCGCGTATTATATACGAACGCCATCTGCATCTTTTTCGTGCACCGGGAATGCATGAATGCGGGATTGAGGTGGTAGCTACCTACGCGACACCGGTATCAAAAAGTTTGTCACGATGGCATCTCAGGTGCGGAACACGCGAAGAGAGTGTCGTTTCCCTCGTGATGGTCGCGCAATTTGGGGAGAACTTCTTTAAAATCCCTTCTTCGCCCTCGCCTCGAGTGGCAATCGAGCCAACTTTCAAGCTGGATCCCTCGGAAAGCCAATTTTGCGGTCCCGCCGACCTGAGAAACTTTCCGATCTGCCATTTTTTGGAGGATTCTCGCTGGATCTCGGGAACTGATCCGCGCTGATCCAAGAAGTAACAAAGGAGAGACGATGGCCTCCTTCCTCGACAAACTCCAAAATATACTTTCAGCTCCCGCTGGATTTCGACAATTGATCACTCACTGTAAAACATCGTATGTTTTACGTTGAAGCAAAAACCACTGGAAACGAAATAGCAGATTTGAATACCAAGGAGGCATTGATGCTGTCACTAATTAATAAACGAGTCACAGACCCCTGTCTACAAAGAACTTACATACTACGTAGAAACCAACGTTAGAAATGAATGGAACCAACAGACTATGGACAACATCAAATCAAACAAAGCTCCACAATTTTTTTCCCTAGACATAGGAAATTCCTTTTAGCGGATTGACCAAAAGAGAAACAATTATACTGGCTTGATTAAGGAGGTTGTGATCTTCCTTCTGCGATAGATCTGTCACAGATTCTGTACGAACGCAGAAAGATTCTGTTTGAATGATTCCAACAGGGAATTGCTAAGACTTCAATGAACACAAATCTATACTATAAGATATGAGTAGCATACAAGTACCTAGTCGCTAATGACCTCGACGTCGATGCGATTTTGAACCTGCACAGAAAAAGAAAAAAATCGTTGAAGAATGGGGTGTAACGCGTCGGTTGTGGGTTAAAGTTGAGTCGACCAGATATCTGCTAGTGATAGACGCGCGAGCAAACTTTTTGCACTTCCTCGGCACTCGCGAGTCTCTACGACTGGCCGTTAAATCGGGAGGGAGGTTACTTACGACGCAGGTAAGTAGCGATGTAAGTGGTTGTAGACAACCGGGACCCGGTGTCATAAGCAGCAGCCGCTGCCTAATGAAACTACAAATCTCTCCGCCCTTTAGGCACCACCTGTTCTCGGAGCAGCGAACGCACTCGCTGCCGCAACAACGCGCTTGCATGTGACACGCTGCTTACGAGCCCCGGGGATTATATCTCGGCCCGTTTCGCCCGCTCGCGCCGCGACGCCTTCAGCAACAGCTTTCTTCCCTCGGCCAATCCCCCGCGATCACGTCCTCCTCTTGCGAGAACTCGCTTGCGAAATTTCGAGCAACGAGAAACTTTGAGAAGCAAAGAGACGAAAAGACACGACACGGAGAACTCGTCCTCGATCACCACACGAGGTGGTTGGAATTCGCGTTCGCGAAACGAGAAAGAATTTCGAAACGACTCGAGAAAGATTGCCACCAGCCCAGAGTTGGTGGGTCGATGACGAGAAACGGCGAACCTCCTGCGAAACCGCGTACGCGGGAATTCCAACAACGTCGGCCGTTTGAAGCCCGCGTTCGCGAAGAAACAAAGAGGCGGCCGTAAATCGCGTATGGAAAGCGAAGACAACGATCGGGCGAGAATACGTAGAGGCGAGGGAGCATCTGTTGTCGGTTGCCGGGGTGCATCGGCGCATCGCGTTTCCCAGCGACCTTTCGATTCTCACGCAATCGTTCCGCGTCGCTGCAACGCGTAGCCCGTTGCAGCGTATCTCGTAAACAACCGGTTCAATGCGTCCGACAATAATAATTATTCGCGAATGATCGCATTCCCTCCCTCCTATCGTCCGTTCTTTCTCTCGAACCGTCCGTCCTCCTGTCCGCTTGTTTCCTCTCCTTTTCCACCCTTCAACGTCAGCGTTCCCTCTCTTTTTCCTATTCGTTGGAACGTATGCACGTACGTACGTATACATACCGTCGTGCTGCGTACACACTGGCACGCTGGTGGTCGCTGGTTGGAGAGCGGTTTTACGTAGCCGCATGCCTCTCTATCGGCAACGACGCCGTTGTAAAACAATTATACGGTGTCGTCGAGCCACGCAATCGATATATCATCAATTCCATTGTCATTGCCGGCCAATCCGGCGTGTCATGATTATTGTTTGCAGTCCGCGTGTACAATGAAAGCGCTCCACGCGCGCCCCTCTCTGCCCCTCTAGCATCGATGGCAACGAACGGCGGAAAACCGGGTGGGTGGATTTTACTCCGGATAGATCAGAGCCGGGCGGCGGGGCGAGGGGTTGATAAACTGCGCCCATTATCAACCGACGATTTCGTACTTTTCACGAACACGCTCGTTTCGCGTTTGTTCTATTCTCTCCCTCCCCCGCCTCTCCCCGCACCGACTTTACTCCATTTGTCTCTGTCTCGCTGTTTGTTTCTCTCGTTGTCTGATCTCTGTCTCGCTATACGCGAACCCTTTCATCGACTCCATACGCGATTGAACGTTGCCGCGTTCGGATTTACGCGGAACCAAGCGCGGATGGATCATCGGCAGCCACGAAACGCGTTTCATCGAAAAACCCGAAGATGAAATTGACGCTCTAGCGTCACGATGAAATTGATCCGTCTCTTCCGTGAACTTTGAGACAACAGCCCGTTTGAGAAGCCCAATAATTAATAAAGTTGAGTTGAGCAGTGAAAAGATACTCGTTTTAGAACTCCCTTTTGTACGTACAGGATGGAAAGAAAAGTTTGTCCGCGGGTATCACAGATGAATTCTACACTTTGGATTCGATGGAAGTACATGTGAAGATCCTTTCGCAAAATTAACCTTGACCTTGAATTTTAAGATCAAACAATTTTCATTAATTAAGTTAAAGTCCGAAATACGTTTCCTGACATAAAAAGTGATCGTTGTTCGGTGCAAGTTCCCAGATCGATTTTTTTTTTTTTGGAGTAAGTTTGCTCTTGCTCGCTTTCTATCGCGAGTTCTTCCGCGAACTCTGCGATGGTGCTGTGTGTGTGTGTGTGTGTGTATGCGCGCGTGGAGAGTAAGTGGTCGGACAACGCGGCGCGAATATAAATCAATAGCTGCGTGGACAGAACGGAGCAAGCTTGTTTTCGCACTTCATCCGCGGAAAGACGAGGAAGAACGGGGGAGAACGAATGCGACCGATGGGCGTGGCACGGCCCGAGAAAAACCCGATGGATCGTAAAATGATTAATTGGATGAGTTCCGGAACGAGCGAGACGCGCGGGCTCTGTGTTTGCCGGAGGGTAGTAAAAGTCTGTTTGCACCATTTCGAAATGAGCGTGGTCGGGGCACGATCCCGTGGCAGCCTGGCACTCTGCTTTTAAGACGTTTAATTCAATCGTCCGCCACGATTCCGGGGCTCTCGACACGAATGTCGTAGATAGATGCTCCAAATTGCAGTGACACGCGATAAATTCTGTATATATTTCTTTATGCTCGGTGTACAAAATTAAAGAAAAGATTGTTCAGAGCAAATCATCCTGCGAACTCGCGTTATATATGTACGTATAATTGGTCTTGGTATCCGTAGCTCTACGCTGCTTTATAAATAAATTCAATTCCATGAAATCTCGATTCTAGCCGCAAGCCCTCGAGGAAGCTGAGACGTCAGTGGCGCTTAAATTCTTGAATAATACCATCGAGAGCAACACGATAACGAATAATGTAGAGGAAAGGTAGCAAGGGCGACGGGGAATGCTACATCCGTAGACGCGATTTCTCCTTGAGAGCAGCTGATGAGACGTTGCGCGTGCACGACGTTGAAAGCCATGAGCTCTCTTTATCTCGTCGTCGTCGTCGTCGTCGTCGTCGTCGTCATCGTCTATGTAGTCGGTAGCTGCGACGACGACGAGACGCGGGACATCAAATATTCAAGATTTCGCCGATGGCGTCAGCCACGCCTGTCACACCTCGCGTTACACAGGTTTCCAACCCCCTGGCTGCCAGCCATTTAGCTGATTTAGCGACTGCGAGAGTGGAACACCCTCCACTTTTACGGCTCTCAGCGTGTTCCGCGTGCCGTGACACGCGAATCGAATTTGTCAAAGATGCCGTCTACTGCCTACTTATGCCGTGACTCTCTTTCTTCTTCCTCTCTTTCACTTCCGTCTTTCTTTCTTTCTTTCGTTCGATCGTTCGATCGTTCTCTTTCTCGCTCGCTCTCGCCATCCAACTTCTCGGTGGAATCCGAGGAATAAAGCAGCTGTCGACAATGGTACACTCGTCGAGACGGTGAACCGTCGGGATTCGCGGTCGTGGCAAGACAAGCGAACGGACGAACGTCACGCGGGAGAAATAGAGAGGGAAATTCATTAGCATCGGACACGTAAAGACTCTTCCGAGAAAGAAGACACGCGTGTCTGGCTACCAAGCGAAAGTTGATAACCGTAGTTCAATCCGACGTTTAAACCGTGCAGCATTCTCGCCCGGCGTATAAAACTCCACTATTTACGTATGTACATATCTGCTACCGCGGAGATGTATATATATATATATATACAGATGGATCGATGGATCGTTGAATGTTTCCACGAATTTTTTTTAATTGACGTGTCATTTCTCGATATTCGAAGAGCGACGGACACAATAAGTCGACGTAAAGAGAAATCTCCGATGTAGGATCTCCTGTTGAGGCGACAATTTATATTTGTCGGTTATATTTGTCGCGTATTATTACAACGTCGAAATAGAACGGCTCGGGTATGCTCGAGCTGGCGAGGGCATCAATTTATGATGATGTCAGAAAAATAACATCTTCTCGCCTATAATAAGAGGAAGCTATTTAACCAGTCATAGAGACAGGAATACGTGACGAGGCAGACGGTGCCAGAATTAGAAACGGTCAAATTGTTTCTTCCGTAATACGCGCGTGTCGGAATTTGCATTGGCCGCGTCGTCTCTCTCTCTCTCTCTCTCTCGCAACGGTGATCTCTCCTCGTGTCCAGTCCACAGATCCCTAACTGGAATAATTGGATGAGTGTAATCCGTGATAGGCGTAAAATCGAGGATACCGTCTGCGAGACCATTATATTCCGAGAGGTTACACACGGTAAAGACGTTCGCTCGAGTCGACGACGTTCCAGAACAGAATCTCGACCAGCAGGCCGTTCTCGATCCTCCCCGGCAATTCGACGCGACTAAATACCTTTAATCGCGATCTCCCAAGCTTGGAAATATGTGATCTCGGGCCCGAGAATTGGCCCGATTCTCTCTCCCCGCGCGCGACCCATTTGGCTTTTATTCCTCGGAACCTGTCCGTCCACGGGCTATGGAACGGCTCGACGGACGAGATTAACGATCGAGGAATTTCTCGATCGGCGCGCGATATAATCGGATCACCTGGCCGAGTGACAACTGATCGAGCCAGTATTAGCGATGAATTAAAAATAACCTTGGATAGACCCAACGTATAATTAAGCTTTTTAAAAGGAAACGTATACATGCTCGATGTCGTTGTGCGCGAAAAGTCACGAGAGGTAAATAAATAGTGGTGATTTAACTTCAGTTAATTTGTAGAGAACGCCCAGTACGATGATGTTGGCACACTTGACTGCGGAAACGATCCATCAGATGGAAAAATGTTTTTACCTCTTAGCTGTGATACCCTATTTAAAAATGTGTATCTACATTCTGTCGCTAGAACGACGCGATGACGATTGTACTTCTCAGAGTTATGTGCAGCTGCTGTAAAAATTAAATTAAATTACAAGTTTTTTTTTTGAAAAATCAATAATTTTGTTTAATAATAATGATAATAATAATAATAATAATAATTAATGGCAAGAAAATATTAAAAAATAAATAATGTAAAAGAATTAGTCAAGTCTAATCTCAAAATGTTCCAAAACGTTCGAGATTTGTTTTCCACAAAAAACTTAATTCAAGTAAATTACTTTTCTCGCATGACTAGTCTACTCGTCGTTACACAAAAGAATATAATTGTCACTTCTTTGTAACAAATATATATACACTCGTCATTCACAAGCAAGAGGTTAATGATGAAGTTGACAAGATTTTAGTCCACTCGGAAAATCGGCAGCCCTTGGACCCGATGTTACTCGTCTCTTCTACCCCTAAGAAGCTAGATCGGCCCAATGACATTTGTATGCACTTGCGCTCACGGGTGAAAACGAGCTCTAAACGACGGGTAATTTGAGAAGAGACTGATCCAACGAGGCAACGCCACCCCCTAGAAACGAGTGCACGCTGGCCTCGTAGCAGAGTGAGGAATATTATACGCGGTGCGTACATAAAAGGGGGCGAGAGAGAACCGACTACGTAAGTAATATAGGGGTGCCCGCGACCCTTACGCACAAGGGTTGTATTCTAAGAGGGCATGAATTTGGTCGAGTCCTAGGTTCCCCCTTTCCCAGATACCCAGAGGTCGCGTCGCTTCTCTTCTTCCATCGCGCGCCGGCCCGTTTTCCATTGCGTAAGTAACGCCGGGAACCCCTCGCGACCTTCCCCTGTAAACCGTGTGCTTATTTGCCCCAGCAGAGCGAGAGAGCTCCGGCCTGAAAATAGGCGGACGGCCATTTGTCGAGCGTGCGTCACTTGCCCGGCCTCGGCGAGTCGCGTTGAAAAATGTGCCGAAGCGCTGGACCTCTCCGGTACGCTGCCGATGTACCAGCATTTCCGAGGAGCATCGAGAGAATATATCAACCGGTCGGCGAGCAGGCGGCTAGGGCGAGGCCGGCCGAGTTCGAAGGTAAACGGGAAGTTATAAATCGAGACGTTGTCCAGGAATTTTAATCGCGACGAAACCGGAGATCGGTAAAACGGACCTTTGCCTTTCTTCTTTTTTCCCTCGCCTCTCGGGAAGAGGAGAGTGCCGTTAATTAGCGTACACCTGTTAAGGCGAGCACTCGAGGCGGCGATCATTTTAAATTCTGCGTCCGGTTCGCGAGAAGGATTGATGTACGAAGGAGAGCACGAAGGAGAGCACGAAGGCGAAACTGTTTCAGTGTCGGCCAGTTAATAACGACTTGATGAGATTTGAGCGGTGATTCGATCACGGGCCGATCGTTCCGCGTCTCGACGGCCAGATCGAAGGACCAAACTGAAGGACGATGCGAGGGAATGCTTAATTTCAAGACGATCGCGAACGAACGATCTATTAATGCGAACCGTAAAGAAACGTATCGGTCTCGGATTGAAAATTTCATCCTGTCGTGGCAGTGTTCTCGAGTATGCGTGCGATAATTCCACACGACGAAATACAAAACCGATCATCGTCCGGCAGAAATATGAATTGCCTCGCAGTCACGACACGCAGTTACGATCCATCGAACCATAGTTGGAGATCTGAACAAAACACAAAAAATCTGAATAGAACATCCTTTAGCTCTTTTAATAACATCGAATTAAAAAATTTGTTTCTCTGGATCAACCATTTCTCTTTAGAATTTAATTAATTAATATACTAACTTCTATATCATCGATAGTAACGTGTAAAGTTTAGGTTAGGTTTAGGTTTCGACTGAAGAATCGGCAGTATGAAGGCACATTGATCCTGACACAGGTTTCACGAAATCTAGAAGTCAATGCACGATGCATCGCCGCGTGTGTATGCGGGGAGCTCAAGTATTGGCTGATGTTTCTCGTCAAACGTTAGTTATTTGTTCATATCAGGAACGAATTTGTCAGTTCGTGCAATATGTAAAAACTAAAACCACGCCTCTGTTCTCTGTTGCATTTAAATGCAATTTACGTGCATATATTAACGAAGCAGGTGTCTCAATTATAAGAGTCGCTGCAATGACGAATATTAAATTAACTTTGCGATAGTTGATATCACGGTAATTACATCTGGAAAACGGTCGATTAATTTATAAGATTTTTCAAACGAACGAGCCAGGTGCGAGAGAATCGGCGTTCCTCCGCGATCGGACGCATTACGAATTTAATTACCTTGTTTCCCAATCGCCTGTTTTTCAAACGTTCGCGCCATTACCGACGAAGGCGAGCTGGCTGTCGCAGGTGAAGGGAAAGGTTAATTCCGAGACGCGCGGATGCTCGTTTGAAAGAGCAAACAGTCTCTCGACGAGCTTGCCCGTCCAATTTCGTCGGTCACGGACTAGGCGCGATAGGCCTAGTTGTACAATAGCACAGGGTACAGGGGGAACAAAATCGTGAAATACGGGTGTCGAGAGAAAAAAGGCGTGGTGAGAGAGAGAGAGAGAGAGAGAGAAGAAAAGAAAGTATCGAAGCGAAGTGGTAGAGGCGGGAGAGACGATGCGAGACGAAATGCAGAGACGAGGTGAAAAGCGAGGTGGTAGCGTGTAAACATGTTTTTAACAGATCGATCCACGGGACCCAGCCCAGCGTAGTCGTAGACACCTCTGACAGTCAGACAGTCTTTCAGGTTTCTGAGTGACAGTCCGCCTTCTTCTTGACAAGCTAATACCAACCTACGTCCGTACGCACAATAAAAGAGAAAGAGAGAGGGGTGGAGCCGAGAGGGGAGAGCATCGCCTTTTGCGTTTCGCGAGCCGGCCTGCCTCCTCGTCTTTCTGGCAGGGACGTGTTAATCAAAATGTTAGACAAGCCACTTACACGGGCACCGTGACGTTCCCATTTAGCCCGCAGGATATACCTTGGCTGCTCCTCCGTGAACGTGCGCGGGAATTCCCCGCGTGAGTGACGGAAAGATAACGTCACGAACGCCTGCTAATTAATAGTTATTACAATAGCGGGCGCGCGATTCTCGTCTATTTTGCCCCGTCCGTGGAGGAACCAGCTCGTGCACGATCAACACTCGAGGCGAGGAGCGAGGGATCGTTCGATCCCTTCTACTTTTAACGCCAACTCGTGCTCGCCACGATCCGGATATCGTATCGCGCGTAATTGATCTACACCTGTGTGTAATACACCGCTCCTTCGATTTTAATTTTCGCCGCCGCCGTTCCTCCACCGGAGACGCACTTTCGACGCGTGTAACTTTCACTTCTTCGCTCCGTCGACAGCGAGAAATTACGTAACATATCTCGTTTGAGATCTCACGATACACGCGTGTGTTTTCCACATCTCGCTCGATTTGTATAAACAAAATTTTACGCAGCCCGGTGGGCTGGTGGTGGTGATAAGTAAGACGTCTAGCGCGTCTTCGTCGCGAAGCGACTGAAATGAAAAGCAACGAGCATCGCGATCCGAATCGATGCATCGGCCGTAACCCTATCGGAAGACACGGGCTCTCCGTTCGGTAAACAGGAGGAAGCGTGCGGCGACCTGGTAGCGAATAAATAAAATCCAACGCGCGACCAAGGGGAAATATAACACACAGGTGAACGATAAACAGTGGTTGAACGAGTGCTCGGGGTGAGCAGGGTGGGACGAGGATCGGGCAATAACTACATCAGAGACACTACACGGGACAGCCGAGAAGAAGAATGGACGACAGGAAGCGCGTAAAAAGAGGAAAAGCGGCGGCACCGCACTGCTGCACCGGTGGAGAAAAGAGGGTTGGAAAAAAGAGCGAGCCGCTCACAGTCGCAAAAGAGGTCGAGACGAGGCGGACGAACGCCCCGAGGTATGCAGCCCAACGAACTTGGGCGCACGGAT
>KQ435729.1:2939831-2955135 GCA_001276565.1 Melipona quadrifasciata | reverse complement strand
TCTCTTCTCCGCGCCTCTATTCCGCGCGCCGCGGCTCAACTACCCCTCTTTCCATCCGTCCACCTCGTTTTCCCGCCAAACCGTGCCGCCAATACACCCTCCCCCTACGGCCCCTCTACCCCCGCGTCGCTGCTCCACCACCTACCGCCTACTACCAACAGCCTTTCCTGTTATCTTATCCGAACACCGGCGGACCCGGCCGCGAATTATTATTAACCCGCGACCGCGTCACACGCCCCGTCTCTGTCGCTCGCCTCGTCGACGCTTTCGTTCTCGTGTACCTGCCTATTTCTCGGCCGTGTTCCCGTCTGCAAACGCCATCGGCCATCCAAGGTGAGCCCTTGTCACGCGACCCAACGTCGATACCCAACGATCGACGAAGTCCGGATCTCGGCTGATTTTCCAACAGGCATACACCGTCGTATCCTTCGCCGGACGCGGATGTTTGGCCGTTCGTCGTTCAACGACGCTATCGGGGCCGATCGAGCCCGGAAATTGGGATTGCACCGGCAACGCGCACCGATCGGCTAGCTCCACCGATACCCGCTAACCTTGTTACCTCTAAACTATTAATACGACGAATCGTGGCTTTACAAGCTTGACTGCTTTCGACACGATCTTGGACGCCGCTCAACCGTCACCTGCCAACTATTCGAGTTTGCTCGGTGCCTGCTTACATCACCGTGACAACTCTTGTTCGGACGAATGATCGGATCGAAATCGTGGCAGAGAATCACGATCGCAGAAAGATCTTCTCTCTCCTGGGGATAATGGGGTTTTTTTGAAATTTCGAGGAGAATTTCTTTTGGAAAACCTGGTCAACCTGATGGATCTATGTTGACGATAATTGGATCGACGAGCTGCCTATTCGTGACCTGATTAGAACTCACGAGTAGACGGGGAACGTTGATAAATCGGGACCTTCTTTTGCTAAACGATACCTTTCGACTCTCACTGTCCGATTTTATTTTGAGCGGTAATTCGTCAAGCAACGTCTAAAAAGAAAAAAAAAATAAAAAAAAAAAAAAATGAAAAAAAAAACGTGGGAGAAGGCAAAAATAGAGGTAAAAGAAAAACAGAAAAGCGCGACGGGCAAAATATCAACGAGAGATCGAGAGACAGCTTTGCGCCCAGGTTACACTGGTCGGTAGCGAGTAAACGTTGTCGAACGACAACGCGACCATTTGTGTAAAATTGCCTTTGCCGGTGTTGAAATAATTTTTTAAAGCGGCGAATAAATTTGCATCGAACTTGTTACGATATCGAACACGTTTTTTTTTTTTTATCTGGCGTAATGATCGCGTGCTTGATGGCCGAACGGTGTATCGTTGTCAGTGCAATCAAAACGATTAAAGAATCAATAATTTACCGTGGACGCGTAATTTTGTTAAATGACAGGTTCGCGCCCGTAAATTGCCCCACGCGACTGCCCTGAATTTCATCGTTGCGCCCTCCTTCTCGCCCCTTCCTCTCCCTTGCCGTATGTATCGGCGATCGTCGATTTTTATCTGACGCGGTAAAAATTGAAAACCGTCGTGTCGAACATCGTCGAACGATTTTTCTCTTGTGTTTCGGTGGCTTTTTGTCCCTGGATCTTACGCGCGATCGTTGTTTATTGCCGCGCGTGTATATTTCAGTATCAGGCTTCCTTATCGGCGGCGTTCATCATTTTGCCGGGCGTTTTCTGCTGGAATTCATAAACGGCTGGAAACAATAAACGGTTTTTGCCGGAGCGGCGAGGCACCCGGGTCATTCCGGATATTTCCCGTGTAAGCTGATAACGACCTACATAAACGAGTCATCGAACACTGGACTCATTCACACGACTGTTCTCCGTTGTTGACCACCCACGACATCGATCATTCAACCGTTTCTCTCGAGCCGCTAGGCCCCGCGCGACCGAATATCGGCTGAATGGAAATTTCGAAACTCATTGAGCAAATATAGAACAAATGGGTTCCTGTGTCGACCCATGTCCATGTCGATTTAGCTGCCGATACAATACAACGTGACTGCGTTCACTGACTGTACAAATATCCGACCGATTAAAACCACCCGTCAAACGGAGGAACGAAACTTTTTGAGAGAGAGAGAAAAAAACAACAAATCGGCGAGTTGGACGCGAGGACGGATAGATCCGAGGAACAAAACTCGAGTTCTCCGAGGAGTAAGAAGTCAGCGGAAAGAGAAGAAGAAGAAGAAGAAGAAGAAGAAGAAGAGGGGAAAAAAGAGGAGGACGAAGGTGAGAGAGCGGCCACGAGCCGGCTGGAAGTTTTCAGGCGCGATATCAAAGCGGGCATCTCGAACGGCGCCAAGGCCATAGTTAACGAGGTCCTCGTCTGGCCATTCAGCAGCAGGGATCCCTTGTCGTCGTTCTCGTCGCCGTTGTCGTCGTTGTCGATTCGGTACGTACCTGTACGGTTACCTGGGGCCCGTTCATTGCATCCTGGCCAGAAACGACATACGCCGTAAATCGGCGGGTCTCGTTCGAACAAAACCGCCCACTCGACGACCACCGTGCTACGCTTTCTCGTTCTTTCTCGTTCTTTCTCGTTCGACCACGCTCCGGACGTGTAACACGCCCAGCGGGAGAAAAGACAAAAAGAAAGAAAGAAAGAGAGAAGAAAGAAGCTACGCGTCGTGTCGCGTCAATGTTCACGGGGCGTTTTTAAATCGACCGTTCCATCTTTCACCGACGATTTCGTTCGACGAATCTTCGCGATCGTCCCGAACGGAATTTAATATGAAATCACTCCGAATTTTCGAGCGCATCCGAAGAAACGCAACGAGTGTGTGAGAAGGAACTGACAAAATTCTCCGACCGAATTCGTACAAAAAGTGAAGATGGTCTCGGGGGAACTCGAGGAGAACGAAGGTAGCGAGGAGACAACGATCGCAACGAAGAAATCAGAGAGCGCGGGATAGAAAGAGAGACAGACAGAGAGAGAGAGAGAGAGAGAGAGACAGACAGAGAGAGAGAGAGAGAGAAGAGGATCAAAAAAAGAGTAGTCACTAAACTCACCATTCACACGAGGCCGCGGGCCCCCGGAGTACCTGGAAACGGTGCTAATGATATGCCCGGGCCCAGCCTGGTGAATGGAACCTTTCGGGAATTCTTGGACGGTTTCGTAGAATTAGGAATTCCGAGGACGGGTCTTCGCCGTGCGGCGTTTCCCTCGCTCGCTCTTTCTTTCTGGCTCTTCTCGCGTCTCGCGGATCAGTGCTGACTCCATAAAGAGGAGCTGGTGGAACGCTTTGTGGGAAACGCTTCTCCCCTTCCCTCTTCTCTTCTCGTCTCGTTCTGCCTGTGTCGATTCTCTCTCTCTCTCCTCTGTAGGTACTCCTCTCTTCTTCCTCGACAACGTCACCGCTTCGGGCTGAGATTTATAAGCGCGAACGAGCCTTTCAGGGACGAACCACCGGCTCATCCTCGAATGGGAACAATTTAGAGAATAAGGACGCGGCAGCGCGGAAGCCACCGGGGGAAACGAAAAGAGGAGCCCGTCAAACCGTCGCAAAAATTGCTCGACGCGATTGTGTTTGCCCTCGGCCTCGGCTGAATCACCGCGGAGAGATCGCAACGAGCTGCCTGAGTTTATGAGATCCATCCGACTTCTCCGAGGGACGACTCCTTTGTAACGACACGTATCTCCCGGCAGCCATTGCGGTTACCTTTATCCCCCTTATTTCGCCCAATAAGCGTCGTATTTTTCCATTCTCCTCCGTCGTCCACCTCCCAAGTCACTTTGGTTGGCTTTATTTTATTAATTTCCACGGAGACTCTCTCAAAGGTCTTCTCCGATTGCGAAGAGCATTTCCCTTTGTACGGAAAGCGTCGAGAACGAAAGCGAAACGAGAAGCCATCTCGAAACGGAGATTCTTTCATTCAGTTGCCCCAAGCGCGGCTCGTGAAGAGTCGGAGAAAGAGGTGGTTCGAGGGGTGGTTGCCGAAGTAGAAAACAGGTTAACCGGATACTCCTTGATTCCCCGCGCGCGCGCGTCAATTGTTTTATAGGCTGTTCCCTCTTTCCACGTCCCCCGGCGCGGACCGTGTCTCCTCGCCCAGGCCCATCGACACTCTCCTGCTCTCGATTTCGTCGCTTTTTACACGGTTGTTAGCCGCTACCGCCGCCAAGGTGGCGCCACGTTGTACCATCGCCTGCCCTTAGAGACAACCAAAAGAAAACCACCTTCTTCCCCCTGCCGGCTGATTATTTTACCTAACCTCCTCCCAGTTTACTTTTGCGGCACGAAACCGAAGAAAGGACCTTGGCCGCTTCGTTCCCATTCCTCCGAGATTTAAGAGTTCCGATCTTGATTTGTACTCGAATCTGCCAGCGCCAAAGAAACTTGGCGTCTTTTTGCCCGCGCGCGGTCTGCCGCTGCCGGTCCAGAGCTGTTTAGCTTTCGCAAAAGTGTACGCCTCTTTCGAGTTTTCTTCGTTGTTGGCCTTCGTTGTTGTTCTCGATCAAGCAATTTAAGATGCAATTTACAAAATTGCAAACTAACTGCTAGTTTCCCAACGTATCGTGACGGTAACAAGTCCTTAGGATCCGGATTTCCCGAATGGAAGTGACACGGTGTTCGTTTGACGCTTCTGTAAGGGATGAACCGATCTTTTTCGCCGTTTCTTTCGTTTCCCTTGCCCCGACTAACGAACCTATAAATATACATCGCTTTGAAGCGGCGTGTGACTGGCGCGCACGCGACTGAATAACCGGAAAGGCATCGCGAGCCGAAAGATCCGTTTCTGTATCCAGAGCGATGTTTCGATAATTACAGAGTCGTGGAGAGCCGATAATGGGCAAGCTTGTTCGCGTGAATATCAATCGCACGGGCCACGTCTCGCGAAACTACTCGTCTTAACGTGCGCACGCTGTTAACGAGATCGATACGAACACACTTTCTTGCGAATTTTTTTTATATCCACCGATTCCGTAACTGTGCTCCCGTGCAACTTTTTTCTTTCTTATACGAAGCAGTTTGACGACGTTCATACGGACACTTTGAACGATACTCCATCGAGAATCTGAACCTGAATCTGCTGCTAAACCTCAACGAAACGTCGCTTTCATTTTTGTCACTTTGACAAGGTATATGACGTTTACATGGATTCCACTTGACAATGAGCAAACAACAGTTGCAATTGAAAGATAAGAGACTCGTTAGCGAGCCCATTCTCCCGGAATGTAGCGGCCTCTATTCCCTTTCGCTTATCTGTCGGTTGAATCAAATTAGTCCTTCTGCGTTCTAAAAGAGAACGTACAAAAGCTTACAATTAAATCTAGCGTTTTATAATAACAAATAATCTTAGTTGCGTGTCCCAACGAAACAAGTCCCTCTGTGCAATAACTCATCAACTAATGATCTTGGTAACTCGACGAGTTGGAAATTTGAAATCGCACGAAACGCGTTGAATCCTTTCCTCCGATCGTCCTTCAACTCTCGCAGAGACTTTTGTCTCCCAGCGACGATTACAAATGTCAAGAGGGAGATTGTCAATTTCAGAGAAACGCTTTTCCAGCGTTGGACGTACATATCTGGGGGGCAAGAACCCCTCTTCGGTTGGCGAAGAGGAGAGAACTGGCGCAGAGGTCGGTTTTATTTTATCAGAAGCGATGGGAACAGCGTGAGAATTCGTTTACCTTTTTCCCATTAAGGAGCGACGGTGTCGGGGGCAGGGTCGGGGCTTTGCGGAACCGGGCTTGCCGTGTCATCAACGTTTTATTTCCACCACCGCCCCCTCCCGCGGCCACCTCTTGGCCGCCGGTCCCGGGAACGAACGCAAAAGTTTAATTAATTTCGAGTCGCGGCATTAAGTGGCGGTATCGGGCACTCCCCGCGCGTTCCTCGCCTCTTTCCAGCCACCAGAGAAGAACGCCTCTCCTCGAGAACTTTCTCCCTCTCTCTCTCTCTCTCTCTCTCTCTCTCTCTCTAGATCGCGGTCTTGCTCGATTAAAAATTAGCCCGTTCGCGGACCGTACGACTGTGATAAACTCGCATCGTCCGTCATAGTCCGTACAAGCTACGCTAAGCCGTGGAACACTATAAATAAGAGGAACGTGCTTGGATCTGCGGATTCAGAGCGAAGTAAATCGGTAGGTATATCAAGAGTTCTCGGGAGGCTTGTGTCTTTCGCGATGTTTGTACGCGCTGCGGAATGGAAATAAAATTCCTCCTCCTCCTCCTTCAGAGAGAGAGAGAGAGAGAGAGAGAGTGTCTTCTTTTGCTCGATCTCGGGCAGCATTCGTGACAATATCGAAAAGTATATCTGACGAGTGTTTGGCATCAGCGTTTCCGTATCGAATTCGTCAAAGCTTCGACAGGTCGTTTGGCGATGGTGACTGACCACCTTCGGCCCGTGGTATGGCCGAGGCCAGCACGGCAAGTTTGTTTACTAGAAATTGGAGGGTGGTACCGGTGACTGATCACCTCCGAAACCGAGAAGGGTTTTCACGGCAAATCCTCGAGGACAGGGGTCGCGGTCGTGGCTTACGTGGCCTCGTGGTCAAATACCGCCCTTATAGGTCGACGACAGGCCCTCTCACGCGTCAACCGAGACTCGCCTTGGCTGCCAAGAAGCTGACAAATATAAATCTTTGTCATCTCTCGTCACTCTGTTACGCAACGTCGGTGCATCGCGCGTAGAACTTGGCAACATTCTCCCTCATCCTCGTCGTCCTTTTCTCGCGCGACTATTTCCAACGACAAAAGGTTCAGCCTCCCCGAGTTACACTCGCCAGTTATTCGAAACATCAAAGAATCGCAAACGTGAAACGAGTGTTGTATGTACGTTTGCGAGAGCTCGCGACGAAAGCACGCGCCGCGGTCCAAAGAGACTCGTCGTTCGTAAAATGCAGAATACCAGAGGCTCGGAACACGTGTACGAGTCGCGAACGAGTCTCTTCAACGAGACACGTCTTCCGAAACGACGAGGATCAAACCTCGAGAACCTCACCTTCGTCTTCGGGGTTAGACCGAAGCGTGCTTTGCGCGCGTAGATGGAGCGTGCGACGCGTTCACGCCTCCGTGACACGCCTCGATAACAAATCATCGACGATCCCTCGCGGAGAACGCGCGTCTCTGAGCAGCGACGTCTCGAGAGACGCGAGATCCGGCCAGGCGGGGAAGACGGTGGAAAAGATTCATGGGACCAGCGGACGGGAATAGTTTCGGGCGGCTTCGACGATCGCGACTGCGACAACGCCTTCCGATCTCTTTGGACGACGCGGAATGCACTCGTCTCGGCTCGTGAACCTCTGACTTCTGAAGCAAGCGGCGAGCTTGATTTCGCGGATTCGATCGATTCTGATTGTTCCTTCGAGTTCTTCCCTACTTTCGAATGCCATTGATCGACTCCAAATTTTTCAAAGTACACTCCAAACTCAAAGTACAAAGTACAAAAACAAAAAAAAAAAAAAAAAAAAAAAAAAAAAAAAAAAAACACAAAAACGTAAACAAACAAAAACAAAAACAAAAAAGACACTGATGTCTGGAATGTATTTTCTGGCCGCGTAAATTCAAATGGCGTAAAAAAAGTGCCGCGTGAATGAAGAGACGGGTGTTTTCTTTAGAACTTATTATTTGTCGTCGTCTCGTGGAAGCAAATTATTTCGTAACGAAGAAAAACGAATAAATATCGACGAGCTGTGCATGTAATTTCGATCGTTATGAAGAAAGAAATCAAGCGTCCAACATATTTTTCATTCTTTTTTAAAGCGAAAGCCGGTTGCATTAAAGGAAGAGATGAAAAATTAGGTCCATAACAGCGAAGAAATTAAGATTACTTGGTCCTTTTTGTATTAACAAACGAATTGATTTTTATCCGAATTGATCTACAAATCTTTTTCTCATTCACAGCACGTCATGAACTATATTGTCTGACGAAATATCTCGCGCATAGTGCATCATGTACGATTTTGCAACGTAAGATACCTCGTTTGTAACAACGAACAAGTACATATATATATATATATACATAAATGCAAAGCTTAACCATTTGAAAAAATTAACTCCGCAAAATTTTTCACTAAGACATTTCGTTGACAACGAAGGGATTAATGAATTAGAAATAACGATAAAACGCTATCGATACGCGCTTTGACAATACATAGTCTCATTGATAATACAAATATAATACCTTAAAAAGTGGAGTTGGTTTCTAAAAATTAAGTCATTAATTAAGACGAAGAATCGAGAGGACGAAAAACATAACCTTAAAACCACACTTGGTGTCGTCGCCAGCGAGCAATTTTCTTTCAACGCTGGCGCACGCGAACCAGCGATCGAGCGAGCGAGCGCTCTTCTCGGCCGACGCGAGCACGCGTATATTTTACGCGACGTCGGTCCATCCATCAAGCCGCGGGCTTTAGCTTGCACGGCAGAGGTTAAAAGTCAGGTAAAGGGACGAGGCGTCGACGAATTGCCGTCTCCGAAGACTAGGGGATTAAGATACTCGAAGATCAAACGACGATGCCTGAAAAACCCCGTGAAATTTGTCTAACCAACTTCAGACGATCCGCGGTAACCTCGCGGCCTGATAAAGACTAATCGCCGGATTAATCGCACCTTATTAAAGCTATGAACGAATGGACTTGGAATCTTCGTTTCTCGCGAATGCAAAGAGATAATCAAGTTTTGAGGGCATTAATATATTTCGTTCCTGATGTGGAGGAAGATTCTATTTATACAGGGTGTTACAAAGTTTAACGTTCAAATTACGAAGTGTGACAAACACGATCGTACATGAATTATTTTCAATGATGAAGAGAATTAATTTCTCTTGTATCTTCATACTCTTCTTCATGGAAAAATATTCTTCAAAAGCAGAAATAAATTGATTACAAAAACCACAGAACTGCGTGTGTAAAGAAATTCGGTAAAATTCATATGAAATTTGGTCTACAATAAATTCGATATCAGTATTCTATCGATAAAAGAATGTGATACATAATCGATATTTTAAAGTGTTTTCACTTGGTTAAAAATTCAAAAGAAAATCATGTAAGAATCTATTTGATCCCATTTTAAAGCTATTGTGTTTTGACTGTTCCAAGTTCGTTTTTTCCAAAGGTTTTCTTACATCGTGTAACGGGTGATAAAGTAAAAGTACTTTTATTCTCAAAAATTGTGAAAACTCAAACAATTTTGAAAATTGAAATCTTCTCTTTGCAACGATCTCTTAGAACTTGCTGTACGATTTCTTTCGTTTTCTTTTTGCAATTTTATTGAACTCTGAGGATTAAGGTCAGCTGACAAAATGTTGGGATTTTCTTGTTTAACTCAAATGTTCAAACTTCAATAAAATGATGAAAAAGAATCGTGCAGCAAGTTTTAAGAACTTGTTCTACAAAACCATGATGAATTTGTCAAAAATAAGATTTTCCAGTGTTTTTTACGTATGTATGAATTTCCATTTTTACTTTCTTTGTATTCTACGTGCAAACACTCGATAAAATATTATCAGTGTTAAAAATCGGAACATATGTGTGTTCAGTTTTGCTCATCGCTGTACAAATACGTATAGCTTCACGTTTCGTATTTCATATTTTTGTCACAACTTGTCGATCCATTTATAGACTCTTTGCTGTATGAAATTGTAGTCTTATTTTTACCTGGCAAGATTTAAACACTAAACAATTTGAAAGATCCTCTATATGAACTTGCCGGAGTTTAAGTTGTGTAAAATAGATTGTGCACAAGATAAGTAGCACATAAAATAAACTGGAACTCGCTCAAACTGACGTTAAATTCGAACAAATGAACTCAGTCAGCAAGTTTCTCGCTAACGAGAGTGATTCTTCGGCAGCATCTATCGAAGATTATCTCCAATAAACGGATTCTCTTATCGAGCAGAGATACATACTAACGTGTTAATTCAATATTTTGCTTCCTGCATACACCGTGCACATTAATCTTGAAGCGTCGTTGCAGCGTGGCAAAAGAATGCCATCGATTGTTCTATACGTAGCTCGTGTTCTCTCTCCTCGAGCAGATCGACGAGCTCTCGAAGACAACGACACGCAAAGATGCCATGCCCCCTATCGTTATTAGCCGACCAGAAGCGAGCATCGTTCGCAACGATCCCCTACAAGCGGCCGGTACATTTCCTGCAGCGTGTCCGGTCCATTAAACGGCTGAGAAATATCTGGATGACTGATGAAAAGAATCTTTGTTACAAGTTGCGCGTAGAAACAAGCTCCGGAACGCCGGACGACGCTAATCCGAGTACATTTCGCGGTCGTTCATTAATCACGCGCGGCGTTGTGAGCCTTAGAAACGCGCCTCTCACGGCGATGGCTCACGGTTGTAAGGGCAGAGGTCCCGATGAGTTATCGGTGCTCGCCGCGGTGTGTAGCGAGCACGCCTTACCTAGGGCCCCTATCTGGAAGAACAGGCCGCTCGTCCCGCTTTGATCGCTTTGAACTCGCAGAGGGACCAGCAGATCGCGACAACTTCGTTCGCCCCGCGAACACTCGCAGCCTTTCGTTCTCGCAGCCAAGAACGCCAAAGCAGACAACGAACGTCTCCATACGAACGAATCTCCCGGACCTCTCATCCGAAGGGTATTATCCCGTATTTACGTTTCTTCGAGTTTGATACCAAAACTATCAGAGGCGAATTTCGAGTCGCTCGATTCTCTCAGCTCGTCCAAGAACGATGCATCTCAATCATTTAGAAGATTGTCAAACGAAGAACCCGCAACGAATGGATAGCAGCGGCGTCGTTCTTCGCGTGGTTGTTGGCGAATACAGTTGGGTGAGAAACGGGTGGGAAAGGCTTGGGGGGAGGAGAGAGGACGAGGACGATCGACGTCGAACGCGGAAGAGGACCCCTTTCGCGCCGTGTTGCCTCGACGGGAATTATTTAAATGGATTACCGCGGCAACTCCGTAGCAAAGTTTTCCGGGGGATTCGCTGATCCGCTCTTAAAATTTAGATGGATTATAAGGAGGAACGGGGGACGGGTGGTCTGGGAAAAGGAGGACCAACCTGCGAAAAGACGGTGAGGTGGGGAAGAGCTGGCTGGGCGGCAGACTTCGTACTTATTATACTTAACGGGGGACGGCGTCTTTTTAAAGCAGCTAACAATGAGGGATGGTGGCCGCAACCCCCCTCCCCCGGCCCTTATGGCCCACCACCTGCCACCCGTCCACCCGTCTTCAAGAAAATGTTTAATGCCGCGGAAAGTAAGACGCGGTAATTAATATCCATTATCTTCTACGCTAGCGACCTCCATCCAATTAGCTTCACGGATTCTCCGAGCCGAGACGCATTAGCCCAAGAGTTATACACCAGGCTGCTATCGACACGAGTGATTCTTTGGGGGGCACAGCTGATGACACCGGTCGTGTACACCGGTCGATCCTCTCGCTAGTTAGTCTCTAACCTAACCTAAACCTAACCTAAACCATTGCAATATGAGATACGATCGGCGCGTAAAGCTGAAAATGTTCAAGCTGTCTCCCAACTCGTACGCTCAGTATATAGATCTTGTCTCTCGAGTTGATCAACAAAGAAAGTTATTCTGTGAATTTCATCGTAAGAAGAAAGAGAGAGAGAGAGAGAGAGAGAAAGAGAGAGAGAGAGAGAGAGAGAGGAAGAGAGTGAACTCTCTGGACGTCAATAAAATTTGAAACACGTGTTTGAGCCGCGACGTTGCGGTTGTATTCTTGGCAGAGAATGGGCGGGAATTAATCTAGACAAGGAGGACGCGTTTCGTGACAAAATCCCGCAACAATACGACAGATCCGACGATCAGCAGTTTCCTGCCGGCGTGCTGGCAGACGGCGTGTGTTCGCGGTTAAACGCAGTTGTAATCTTAGAAATTGCTAGACGTGACAGGGATCCATCGTTGCGCCGTGTAATACACGCCTGTACGGCTGGTTAAATGATATATACCTCACGCGTCACTGTGTGGGCATATATACGTATATTCCTGTTTCGAGATCGACGTGTCGTTCAAATTGTCCTTCAAATCTCTCGTCACAAATCACGCGACGAGAGAGAGAGAGAGGAAATATTCGATACTAAAATTACGAATAAAATCAGAAATCGACGAGCTTGGGGATTGGAACCATTACCGCTAATTAATATTACTTCCTCCGTTGGTGTACTTGTCAATCCGCTCATCGAACGCCATATTGCCATTTCATATTGATCTCGCAGGAATTTGGGGGCAGGGGGGGCAGGGATGACGATTCTCAGAGAGCGGAAGAACGAGCAGGAAAGTCGCGAGCAGTTGACTCGGTGGGAAAACAGAAACGGGTCGATGTTATAATTAGTGTAACAAGCTGGATGTTTGCCGTGTTTAAAGTAGTCCGGCAAGAGCCAAGTTGGCACGCGGCATCCCGGCCTGTGTGTTAACGATTTTCATGCTCGCCTTCCGCCGAGCGTGATTTGTGTTACGCGTGCCTGCCGCTATACTTTCTTCCTCCCTTCGATGCGCGCCGTACGTTAAAAATGAGGAAACGGCGCGAACGAACGCGCGTGTACACACGTAGTAGGAGGCCGTAGGAAACGTCGGGAACAATGCGTTAATTTCGTGGTGGATGGGATCGGTGGCTGTCCGGTGGCCGGTCGCGCGGAAACGATTCGAAAGATAATTTACAACGCGACACCAGCTCGGCTCTGTGGTACACGGGCCATAATTAAGAGTAGCGACAATTAAACCGTAACACGGTCCCGTCCAATTAAGGTAGGAAGGTGGCGCGCGGCGCAGCGTGGCGTGGCACGAGTCACCGATATAGCAATAACGCGGGGGCAACACGAGGAAATGCGACGATAAAGAGGGTGGTCCAGGCCAGGGGTACAGGTAGAGCGCGCTATGATAATAACAGAGATTATCGCGGTATTCGGGAAATTACTGGTAAGCGGCGGGCCCGGTACATAATTGAACACTGGCCAGATACTGCTCCGTGGGCGAAGTGCGTGTGAACGCACAACGAGAGACAGCAACAGCATTTTCGCTCCCGTAGAAACGTATCCGCGCGTATGCGTTTCTACGTGCACACGTGCACGCGCGCGCACGTAGGTGTGCACCGGCAGAGACAGGCGAAAACAGGGTCGCGCGTGCATGTACGTACAGACATACGAACAGCGGGAATACACTAGTAGGTCTGCGTGGCTCACTTCTACACCGGTGCGGAGGAAACACGGCTATCTATCCGGCGGAGGTTTATACGCGTGTTGCCGCTGTAAACTCGCGCCCGGGTACCGGCTACGTAATCGTACGAGATCCCATTGCATGAATATAATTTGCATACAAGTTGGTTATATGGCAGGGGCCGGCATCAGCTGGCTCGCCCGTATAAACGATTATATGGAGCCAACAGATGTAGGCGGACCCGCGACCCCGCGTACTCCGCGATTGGCGTTGTACCTTTTACGCCCTCCTACCCCTTTCGACGCTAGCGTTATCGCTAAATATGCCCTCCTAATGGCAACGGCCTACAATTTACGGAGCCCCCCCCCCCGGTTTCGCGCGTCACCCCAATACCACCCCGCTTTTCCTCCGTAAGAACGTAAGATTCGCTGATCTGTTTTGTTCGACTGTGTATCTCGACTCGGTCGATCGACTCGGGGAATTGGAGATTAATCGGGATCGCCGAGATTAAGGGAGATTGAGCGCGAGAAACGCGGACGTGTGTACCTACGCGGATCACTAGCGCGGCACATCATTAAGCGAGAGAGAGTAGCCTCTTGACCGCTTGTCGGTGGTTTCGCTCGCGTCCGTGTCGAGTTAGGGCCAGCCGAGCCTCTTTTTCTTAAGCGCCGCGCGGCATCCCACACCGAGCGTCTAATCTAATGGGAGAACCCGGCCGAGCGGTGGTGTGGGTATTTTAGGAGGAAATACCACGGCGATCCGATTGTCACCGAACCGTTGGTGAAACGGAGAGAGAATCGGCGCGAGGGAGGCAGGGTGCATCGGGCAGAAGCGACGGAGCAAGGTGGAAAGATCCTTTGAAGGAGCCGCCACCACTTGTTGGTCGATCAGCGGCCCCCTTTAAATCCGATCGCCACTCACCCCATCCCATCCCTCGCTCGCTCGCTGTTGCTGCTGTTGCTGCTGCTTCTTCTTCTCCATCGACAGGATAGGCGCCCTTTTAGGGGAGGACACGGCGTTCCCGTGCACGCCTCGCCGCACGGCCACGGCTGTGACGGGCGTTACAGATTTCCGTTTACCATCTCCGAAGGCCGAAACGCGCCGGACGCGCCAATAAATTCCACGGCGCCCTGCGTCGGCCCTTTAGCGCCGTGCAGCGCCACGCAGCACCACACAGAAGATATCTTCTCTCTTGTCGTCTTCCGCCGACCGCCTTCTGCCGCATCGCGATGCCCGAAACAAACGGACCGCCCGTGTGCTCCGCCAGCGGAATGCATTCTCTCCACCGTTCCAAATCCACCGATGGTTAATTGTTCTTGCCGATCGCGCTGCTAACCTGTGGGAATCTCGGTGTAATTGCTCGGAGGACACTTGGAGGGGGAGGGATGATCGCGAGTATTTACAACGCGCGCAGTCCGTAGGTTTTTAGATTTGGCTGTTTGGGAGTTAATCGCAGATGAAGGATACGATTATTGGCAATTGCTCCGCTATCAGGGCTATTCCATTTGCAATGAACACTGCTCGAGTTGGAATCGACAGGTAGTATACTGTATAATCTGCAAAGCCACTTGACGCAACAGCGACAAGTAAATCGTCGTCAATCGTGTTAACGCAGTCGACCGTGTTAATGTCGCTTTGAACTTCGAACGCAAAAGTATCGATTCGCAGACCTGCGTCGTCCTTTTGCAATGTGTGACTTCGAAGAAGCGATTGTTGCCCATTGATCGACGAAATTAGAATCGAGTTGAATAGAGCCGAACTGTGCGGAGTCTCAAGGGGAATAACATCGTAAAGCGGAAGACTGGCTGTCTTGTAACTATCTTCTGCCTTGTTTTCGCGAAGCAATCGTTTCTATGAAGCAATCTACACGAGGATCGACGCTCAACCCTCGGATGCTAGTCAGACACCATTCGCCTGTGAAAAAAGCAACCTGGATCAGCCGAACGAATTTGAAAAATTATTATTCCATTTGGCGCGCGGTGATGTAACTCTGGCAATATTTTTTTTTTCTTTTTTTTTTTTAAGGAACGAGAACTTTACAGAAACGTTCATTCACGATGAAATTATTGCTGTGCACCGTCGATTTCTAGCAACGCATAATTGAAAATTACGATACACGAGATGATAACGACGATAAATTCACTGCACGACGTCGTAGACGAAAGCGATAATTTCCTTTCTCAATTACATTGAACGAGGG
>KQ435729.1:2915523-2930908 GCA_001276565.1 Melipona quadrifasciata | reverse complement strand
TTCTTGACCTTTCAGTGAGACGAATCGTACTGGAGTACAAGTCGTGCAGTTTTTTTTTAGTTAGTACCTTTATGTTTTTGATTCGTTGCATGCAGGATACGTTCGATAGTTGCACTCAGATTTTGTAGCTTTTGATATATGTAGGTTTAATCCGAAATGTCTTACGTCGCTATTCACGAGTCTCGTAAGTGGCTACCCGTAACGCGCACATAATACACACCCTAAGTGCCTACACGTTTACAACTGGGTATATAAACATACTAACTGCGAATGGAAAAATCCAATTACTTACAGTTGATACATTACTCTGATACATACATACATACTTGGCACGTGTCCTATTTTTCAAATTTATAGTCACAGAAACGATCAAACACCGATATTCTCGCATTCTTGAGGAAGAAATTCGAAAGAGGGAAAAAGGGGTGAATCTGTTCGAGCGAGACCATGTTCTTGAACGTTCTGGTTTTCACGTCTGGTTAGTGTCGCCGAGGTTCTCGCGGTCGACTTATCGGTGTTTATGTTAAACCGACGCATTTAACAGCCGGAACGGTTTATCTGGCCGATAAATAACACTGAGAAGAGAGACCGAGGAGACGAGGGAGAAAGAGAGATGGAGAGAATGCTCGTGTTCACCACTCGGAATGGAAGGCCGCACTTCTCGTGTCGTTATTGTTTCTACGGCCGATTTCTGAAGGACTTTCCTTCGCTGCAAAGACGACCATTGCTCCACGGTATCTCGATGAACCCTGTATCGATGAGAAATGCTTCCTTTTAATCTGTACTCTGACCCGGCATTCCACCCTCCAACCTTTCAGCCTTTGTTCCGCTATCTCGTCCCAATGATTTTCAGCTTCCTGGAGACAGCCCGGGATCGTTGCCTCGTTCGATTTCTCTGAAATCGTATATTACTTCGCGTCTTCTCATCGACCCTCTTCCCGTCTCTAGACCGTCTCCAACAAGGTCATAAATTCGATAGCCAATGATTTAGAGTATTAAACGTTATACTAACGTTTTCGAGCAGCTTGACTTCTCTGCCTGTGCGTTTACATTAACACTACTTTATTATTTATTTAATCGTGACACGATTGGCGAAACTTTGGAAATTTCGAGCTTCCGATTCGCGATCGAAGCTGGGTGTTTACAAAAAGGGGAAGAAATATAATTCGATGAAATTGAATTAACGTCGAGAACGGCAGAAACTGATAAATAATACGAACGATCGGGGAGCGAGTGGAAGAACGAAGGGTGGGGAGGGGAGGGGGGGGTGCAGTTTAGAATAACGTCGGTTGCAGAGTTCCCAGGCGAAGGGAGATGCATCGAGATGCAATTTCCTTGTAAATCGTGGCAAACCAACCGGGAGAACGACAAGGAGATAACATTAGATGTCCACGTGTACACGTGTATCGGTACACACCAGGCACGTCTCCTCCGGCCTGAGTATTTTCAGACGCGCGAGCGAGAAACGCGCGAGCTATTCGTTTCGACGGTGCGGAACATGGCGTGATTTTCTCGCCTTCTTGTCACCTTCTCGTCATTTGCCGTTTTCGAAACACATACCGCAGGCTACATTCCCGTCTGATCAGTCCAGATTGATTCTTTCCTTTTTCGGAGAGGAATTGCCGTTCTTTCTTGAATATTTGAACGTTCGTTTCTTCTTCTTATTAATAATTTATGAAAAAATACGCGTGATCATTGACCAAATTAACACACGTACGCAGGCTCGTTAATGTGCTACTTTGTAATTCCCTTGAGTTTGCCGGCTCTACGAACGTCAAGGCCGTGAACTCAAATGGCTTTACAATGGTTTTATTTAAACTCGTTGCATCGTATACGTTTGTTTGATACGTTTCTTGACACAGTAGGCTAGACACGTAGAGACAATACCGTGACACGCGATTTCTTACGGAAACCAATATCCCTCGATATTATTGTCGCAAGTTCCAAGGTCTCCATCAGAGTGCAAGTCGTCGAAAGTGAGACCATCAGCCACGCACGAAGGCGAAAGAAGAAAATTGTATTCGAAAGCCCGACAAGCCCCGCCCTGCGACATGGGTGCAACATTCGTTACAAAAGAAAACAAATTGTCAAGAGAAAAATCATAGAGCGAGAGAGAGAGAGAGAGAGAGAGAGAGAGAGAGAGAGAGAGAGAGAGAGAGACACAGTTCTCGTATACGCGGAGAAACGAAACGAGGGAAACTGTGGTTCGTGGAACCGGATCGTTTCACGGTTCGAAGAAAACGGAGACGTAGTTCTCTCGATGCTCGCTGGGAAAAAAGGAAGGCGTTTCGCGCTTTTATCGCTTATTTAGCGAGGGCACCGGGGCGGCGCGACATGGCTCGCTCGCGGTGAAATCAGCCGCGCGAGGACCAGCCAACGCTGACAGACACGGAACATGCGCTCACGAGTGTCGCCGCTTTTTGTCACGTTTACAGCCTACGGGGCCCAAAAATATGGCCATTAGCTCCGCGAAGAGAAACACGCTTGTCGGAAAAGACCCGTAAACACGACATGACACGACAGACCCGGTCAGGGGCCACGGATTCGTATTACACGAGTCTCTCTCTCTCTCTCTCTCTCTCTCTCTCTGTCTTTGTCTCGCGATGAACCGAGAGGACCACCCTCGTTTTCCACTTTCGGGAACTTGGACACGCGCTGTGGTCAACGCATGTCCTCGTTAAAAGTTTATTCTTAGCACTGGATCGAAGAAATCTTTGCGTAATGAAAGAAGAAAGAGAGAGAGAGAAAAAGAGTACTTTGATCCCAAATCATTAATAGCTTGCGAATTTTTCTAGATTTATGCAATTTTTTGAACATTGTTGCGTGTCACAATGACATGGCAAAGGGAAGTTGCATAGACGTCAGTCGATCGTAATTAAATCGGGGCAGTAGAATGCGTACAATGTAACAAACGCGTTAATGAGCCTCGGAGTCACGATTATAGTTCTATTTCGTCGCCGGGTCATTCGAACGTTGTGTTCCTTCGGCGAGTTTCCCAGCGATCGCGTTATGCATTGTGTGCAACAGTCAATGCTGTTGCAACTACGAAGCGTCGAAACAATTTTAGAATTTTTCCAGGTGAATTCCGTCGCGGTAAAGTGATTTTATTTGCACAGCGATAGAGAGAGAGAGGGGGGGGAGAGGAAGAGTGCGCAGGTCGAGAGAAAAGTTGTTGCGGCTCGAGTAGGGTCTAAGGGCGAAACAACATACTCGGCCAGGACTCGCACAGTTTACACGATGTTTCCAGGTTTTATCAGCCGACACACTTGACTCGAGTTTAAATTCGTCGGTTCTCGGTGGGATAGCAGGCCGAGGCCTCTCCCCGCTGGCTCGCAAATAAGCTTTCTTCCTGATGCGGCAAAGGCAACAGGCCGCGGATTTTTCCGGTTGCTTTTCCACCACCCGAATATATACCTACGTGTGACCGGCTGTTTGTCCAAGGATCAAGATATTTGCGCGTCAACCGCGTCGCCGTTCACTCGAGCTTGCGTGCCTCGCCGATCCGGCAAACATTCCAACTTCACCAACTTCAGCTCCAGCTGCCTTGGGAAAGCCACGTGACAATTCGGAGAATTTCTCGCTTTTAGTCGGGAAATCTTGGGAAGCCTAAAAATTGCAAAACTTAGCAACGTCTGTAATTCATAAAATTAACGGTGATCCGATACAGACGCAATTTGCGTGCTTTTTGCAAAAAGATTTTCGATCGGAAATTACATTCGTAAAATTTCACGTATCTGAGAAAATTTTAACTTTACTTGATTCATTTATTTATTTATTTGTTAAATGTACATAGTATTATGTCAGTATTGTTTCACGCGTTTTACGTTCCATCTGATAACGAGATCGAGATTAAAATAAAGAAATTTATAGTCATATTTGTTAGCCATATTTGAAACTCTACGTAGAGAGTCGAATTGCTCAAATTTGAGTTTGTTATAAATCTTGGATCTGAGATATCTAGAAGCCGCGCTTTTATTAAATTCCTTAATAAAGGAATTCTTTAATTCCTTAATAAAGAAAAACAATCACCATTCACTATTAAGTATTTTATTTTCTTCTTCGACGTCTATTTTTCAGAATCTCTCTGCATCTAAAAAAACTATATTTTTATAATTGTGATATCATTGGTCTCTTAATCTTACAAGCAATAAAATGCAAAAATTTATGATGAATTTTTTCTGATAAGATACAGTGAGTTGTGTAAAATAAAAACCAAATAACGAAAACATATTCCAAGTCCAGAATGACGGTGAGTAGGTGAAGTTTTCAAACATTTAGACGAGAATAAGAATCGTGCCTAAATCGCCACGAAAGCTTTGCTGCAAATAAATTTATAATGATTAGTAAAATCAAGAAAGACATTCATTAAATTTCATCAGTCAGCTCTTTAGAAATGGTCAATGGTTGGATAATTTATATTCATAATTATATGACATCGTGAGAATCTTAATAATTTATGTTAGAAAACATCAGATTATTGTTACATCAAACCCTAAGTCTGTCTAGATTTGATTCAATTATTATCAGAAATACTTTTGATTCTTAAAAAGATTGTGGTCAATTTTCCAATCGATTACACAATCGTCAAAAATTCAAATTTTAATTTCAATTCGCTTCCTATCGCAGCAAAATTACGTTCGCGTCCGACCCGAATGTTAGGTACTACGTTCGAATGTATTCGTAAAAGAGAAAATAGAGCGGATTCCGATGCAACGTCTTTTGAAACGACGGCGCGTCGACGCGAGTGCGTCTTCGATAATCGAGCAAGCGCGATTATCAGTGGCTTATCGAAATCAATTATCGAGAAGGGGCATGATTCCGTAGCAAATGCAGGCTACGGATGTGGCTCGTGCAATACGTGAAATATCAGACAGGATCTACTGTCACGCTGCGCGGTAAATCAAGCCCGGGGTTACCGGGCGACCACGACCGGCGATACAGAAATACAAAGCACGCGCATTCTGATTCGGACCGCCCGTAATCGTCGGAGGACAAAACTTACAGCCAGATGGAAAGAACGTATAGCGAGACTAAGTACAGGACGATTCAGGCAAATCGACGTATGTACGTACTTGGCGGAAAAAAGCAATGTTCGGCCGCTCCATCTTGCTGAACTGGAGTGAATTTGAGACATTCGGTAGAATTTAGAATGAACAAAAATTTGTGTGATGATTCGAGGGAGAGACGAGCTTATATTTAAAATATAATATGCAATGTAACGTAAAGTGTAAAACGTGTGTATAATATATAATACAAAATATAACATAGTAAAATAACGTATTTGAATATGTCGCATCGAAAAACAAGTTTGTATTTAAAACTTTGAAATGTGTGTGTGTGTGTGTGTGTAATCGAAGAGTTTGTTAAACGAACGTTTCTAAAGCGACAATTCTACAGTATTTTCTTCTAAAATTCGGAGGAGCTGTCTTCGTTAAAAAATTGTTTCTACCGTGGAAAATACGCTGCTCGCAGGATTTCGGTACAGGCGTCCGAGTACAAATTCACTCTGCAGTACGTTTGACTTTTCTCTTTTCTCAAGCACGCCGAACGTTTTCTTTTGGTTCGTCGACGGAGGACTACGACTCCCTCGTAGTTCACGGAAGGAGCCTCTTTTGACGAGGCCTGTAGACACGCATGAATTTCACGGTGGAACGAACCAGGAGGGAGACTGTCTCCAGTTTGCGAATATCTGGCGGCTATCTCTTGGCTATCGGAGGGTCATCGGCTAGGTTGCCTGTATAGGTACACGTCAACGTATATATCGAAGAGAGCAGGAGGCAGACGAAGGAAAGGAGCGAAGGGACGAACAAGCGTGGAAGAAAACGAGAGACGATCCGGGCGAGGCGGCAAAGGGAAGAGACGGGACGACGCAACAGAGCAGAGGATGATAGCGCGGAAGAGAAGGGAAGGGCAAGGAAAAGTGGTGGCGGACAGAAGGCAGGAGGAGAAAGGAGAAAGGAACGCGAAGGAACAACGATGTACACGGGCTAGGGTAAAAGGAAGGGAGGTTAGGATAACGGGAGAAGGTGGGAGGCAGAGGCGAAGAAGCCGATGGAAGAAGGGCAGAAAGAGAGAAGACAAGAGGATGAGAGGCCAGACCGGGCTACAAGCTGTCGGGCGACGATAGCATCGCCTATCGACCCCTAGGATCGCCCGAAGAGGTTTTCCATGTTCTTCTTCGTTATACGATCTTGTACGAGAAACGCTGGTACGAGGGTGTGCAGGTAACAAACACCCCCAATTATGTCAGCCTGAATTAGTAGTGGTCCAACTATTTCGAACCTAACGAGTTGCCTCTGTCCGTGCACCACCACTGGCATCCTTCGAGAATATCCCCGGTATATCCGGCTCCGGCGCTCTCTCCCCGACGTCCGTCGTTCGCCCAGTCTCTCCAGCTTCGTCAAACGATTTTTCATTTCAGTCCAAGGCCCCCGTCACCGGTAGCCCCGTTTCGTCATGGCCAACGAAATTTTTACCCTCGGCTACGAGCCGTCGATTACGAGCTGTCACCGCGATTCTACCCGTGGTGTCTTTCCTGAAAGCAGTCGTTTCAATTTGATTGGGAATTGAATGCGTCATGTAAAACATACGGGTGTATTAAAAGGTAATTAAGCTTACTCTTCTTCGATCTTTGCTCGAGCAAGGATTCACAAAGGCAAGAAGTTTTCGAAGAATAGAAAATGTAGACGTAAAAGAGGTGGAGAGAATCGGAGACAGAGGTGTTTGAGCGGCGAACACGACTTTCCCCTTTCAGAAGGACGATGCCGTTTTACCCCGTACTGCGAGCGACCACGGCGTAAAACCAGAAAAGTCGGCTCCGCCAATTTGTTGGCCGCCAGCGGTGAACACTTTTTGAAGGCAACGACCCACCCCCTCTTCCTCTGCATATCTTTACTTTGCCAGCACGCCGAGTGACAAGCGTGTCCCGTATTCTCGTGTGTCGAAGGAAGGACTAAAAGGTTTTGCCCGCGGGAGGTGATCCCGGAGCAAGGTAGGCGGTTGATTCTGCTTTCATTGTGCAATCGGGACACCGACCCGTTGTATCGGCCTCTGTCCGAGCTCGCTCACAGCCACTCTCTTTCCGCTTTACACGCGTCCGTTATCTGCTGCCATTGTCGTCCTGTTCGGCCTTTTCGCAGCTTTCTTAGTTGGAAAGTTAGTTGGGAAAGCACCGTGAAACACGAGTCTTTCCACGTTTGATGAGTTTTCGGTCCGACTTTTTTCTTTTTTTTTTCCTTTGTTACGATTATACAGAAACATTTCTCTCGCGTCATACGTACGACTTTGTTCGCCGGTTAAAAACGTTACGTGTCTAAAGATTTCAAAGAGAAACTTTAATTTAATTACCTCTCGGTACAACTTTCTCAATATTTACCGGTGTCTGTATAACTAATGTACCCAACTTTAATTGATTATTTCAACCTCTCTTCTATCTCTATTAATTTGAAACATTTCTTGTACGTCGATTAATTTCGTATCAGTTCCTGAAGAGGAGCTGACTTTTGACGATAATTATATTAAATTGAACGAGTCTCTCAAACACTTACATTCGACGCGAGATACTCTTAACACAAAATAGGATACTCTTAACACACTGGTGCATATATTATTCGTTTCTTCTAACCGAAGAAACTTCTTGGACAACCTAATATATATGTTGGTTTAGTTTTCAAAGTGTTCTACCAGGTAAAAATAAGACTAAAATATCACGTAGCGAAAAATCCACAAATGAAGCTTCATATGTGTTACTTTATCGATGCAAGATTGATATCGACGTGTTATTGAATTTACGATGAACCAAGTTTCACATCAATTTCTAAACATGCAGTTTTGATTCTTCTGTAAATAGTAAATACTTTTGTATTAATTGCACAATTTTTGCGTTTGAAGATAACGAATATCTTTAAATAGAAATGTTAGCTTTATTTTTGAATACTAAACATCATAGACACATTAAGCATATTGATGGTTTCCTCACTCGGTTCCACAATAGCATCAACTTGTGCTCCGATCTATAGTGAATAATCACATTGATATTCAAATTGTTATAATTTCGTAAAAAACAAAAATCTACAATATTAATAATACAAAATAATGGTACCAACAATACAATAATAAACCTGGGCTCATTTTGCAGCATAAATATTGTACTTTTAAAATGCAGTTCAATAAATAAAATTCGTTTTATTATGATCAAGTGAAGATATTAGTACTATTCTTCTTTTGAAAATGGTATAAATTGTAAATATAGTATATAAGAATATTGAACAATTATTTTTCATAAATTCATGAATCTACAGTGGATTTGAAGGTTCAAATCTTCTCTTTGCAACAACCACGAATCCGAGAATTCGACGTACGATCTTTTTTCGCCATTTATCAAACGTTGAGAGTATTAGGCTTATCTGGTGGAAAATGAAGAAATCAAAGTTCCATAAATTGGCGAAACAAAATCGTACAGCAAGTTTCGAGGGGTCGTTAAAAAAGGGAGGCTTCAGTCTTCAAATCCATCGTAGATTCGGTCATGAAAAAATGTTTTAATGTTTCCACGTACTACGACAATTTGTAAAAACATTAGAGTAAAATGGATTTCGAAAGTAGAGGCTTCGAGCTTTGAAATACCTTATTGCACAATTTCTTTGCAGAAAATTATAACAGTTTCGATATTTAATGTTCGATTATTGAGGAAAGTCACGAAAGTCCTCCAAGTCCAAGAACGAAACGATTCCCATTGCTTTGATCCTTCCCAACGTCGAGGCAAACAGGAACGGACAAAACGGTCGTCCCGGCGAGAACAGGCTCCTCGAGCGGTGCTGCCATCAGGATGACCGGCGGTCACCTGAGCAACGACCGCCCGGTCCGCCCACGCGAACCTGTTCGCTAGACGCGATCCTCTGCGAGAGACAATGCGACGTGACGCGCGCGCTCGCCCAAACGCGATCGTAGTGGTACGCGCATCGCCGGTCGAAGGGGGGCAATCTTAAGTGCGCTGCTTTACAAGATAAGGAATTAAGTACGAATACCTCGTCGGTGACCGGCAACCAGCGCGTCGGATAAGATAAGGTTCGCGCGTACGTAAGCGGCGCGCATTCCGGGATCGGGGCCCGGTACCCGAGGTGAAATCGCACGTGAAAACTCGCTCCCCCCTCCCTCTTCCTTCGCGTCTCAGCCACCCTCTCGACCGGTCTTTTATATCGATTTTAATGCAGGCTTGTGCGCGACACGCTCGAATCTTTATCGTTCGGTCCGTGCGTTTTGACAAAATGGCCGGCGCCAGGATATCGGATAAGAGCCATGTAAATTACGAGATGGCTTAACGAGAGCCGATCCTTCGGGTGTCCTGTACGTGTATTGATAATTCGTGCACTCTCTTTGCTGGTTCTCGAGTTTGCCGATAGGGAATTGGGTCGTTGGAAGTGGGTCGCGTGATCACACAGGCATTACTCCCGTTCTGACAATTACTTGATTAGGTCAAGTGGCGTGGAAAGGGTAGCATCGGGATTGGTGGACATTTGAGTTTCGCAAATGTCGAAGGACTGGAGATATCGATAAAATGAATTATATTTGTACCTTTTACGTGTATTTATTTTTTTAGCGAGTATTTATGGCCCATGACACGCCGATGGTAATGATGGAGAACTAACCTCACATATTGTACAGGATCGTTGTAGGACGTCGCGGAGCGCGATCGGTTCCCAACGGTTCTCAACGAGCCGATCGCGGAGTAGGTAAATCGCCGTAAACGGCGTAGTTGTTGAAACGCGTAATGGCCTCGCGAATAGCGAAGCAGCTGTAAACAAATCGTAAAAAGAACGGAAAGCTGCGATCCGCTTCGGCCCGCGTCTCGCCATTCAACCCTGGTAATAGTCTCGAGCGCCGTTGGAGACCCTTATAAAGTCGTTCTTCGTTTCGGCGACTACTTCTTTCTAACGCGACCCGCGATCGTTACAGCCGTAAAAGTCGAGTCGTTTCGGGAATAAAAATTCTCGTTCGGGGCCGACGTCCTTCGTAACAATTCAGAATGGCAACGGCCAATCATCGGCGAAACGTTTGTTTTCCTCGCAGCTAGGATAATCAAGCTTCAACGATTCGACTATATATTTAGGATTTCTAATATAGTTGACAAGATTAGAACGTACTGACACTTCACATATAATATGTTCCCGAGATCGTGGTGCTGCCCGTCAGCGTGTGAGTCTACATGTAAAAATAAGTCGGAAAAAAGGAACAAAATTTTGTCGCATGATGCTCCGTTTTCGAAAATTTATCGAGTATACTTGAATTTAGCAGAAGAATAATTAGCAGAAGATTATCCTATGTGCAAAAGTAAAATAAAATTATTCATATAAATTATTTACGATTATTTATAATAAAATTATTTGTATTTATTTAAAGAAAATAGACTTTGTATTTCGTTGAAAGTTGTCTTGGTGGTTGGTAAATTTTCAAACTGTCCCTCGAAAATGAAGCATTTTACAAAACAATTTGATGTATACTTACCTCCTACTGTAATCGGTCAAATGACCGATTATGAAATGTCTTTTTAAGGAAGAAAAAGATAATTGTCGATTCGATGTAGAAAACAGTACACTTTCGTGGATAATAATAAGAAAAAAATTATACATTTCCATTTTTTGTTTAAACGAAAGTTAAATAAACGAAGAAAGAAATGATAAATGCAGAATTTCCAAACAAATTTTTAAACCGGTTGTTTGACCAGGCGTTGGTCAAATCTTAAATTCTAATCTCGATCTTTTTATTGATTCTTAATCTCACGCATAAAATATAAAATATACAATATAAAGTATAAATATATTAAAATGCGTCCTCTTTCGCAAATAACATCGTTTCTTCCACATTTACATTTACGTTTTCACGTAAATGTCGCGTTTTTCTATTTGTTCTGTGTCATCTTATTTTATTGTTATCATCTTTCTTTATGTAGCTTTTCTTTTTTTCAATGCATCTTTCCCGTTAAACAAATAAAGCTTTTCGTAACTTTACCGATCCATTTAACTACTTCAGGAAAATAATATTCGTGCTGCTTCCTTCGCGACCTCGATGAAAATCGAAATTAATTCTCAGCGATCGCGCTAGGGGTAGATTCTCGCACGTACATCAGGCGGCCCGGTATAACCGATCGTCTAAGAATTTCCGTCTCCTCGTAAGGAGAAACGAAAACCGACGCACGCGTGACTGAAATATCTGATCCGCGGCTCTCTCTAAGCCAATATCAACAGAGATCCGCTTTCGTGGTAATAATGAAAGTTAAATATCGTCTCGTCAGTCGATCGCGAGCGTACCGAGTGGTCGAATCAATGTTTCACGGATGTTCGTGCCGCGAAGCGTCCTCCTAGGATTAATTAAGCATCACTCTCGCGGACAGAGTCACGCTGGTTAAACACCTGTCGTGTATTTTAAGCACGAATTGCAAATAATTGTCTGCCGCGCCTCGATACGACGCGTGCCGATCCCGGGTTACAAAATACGTTGTAATTCGAAAGTAATTGCCTGGATCGTCTCGTTTCGCGTTTTCGATTTCGGCGCGAGCGAGACGGAACGGCCCTAAATTGTCACGATAACCACCGAACACAATTCTACACAGAGCCGCTAAGCGAAAGCTTAATATCGAGGCAGGATATATAAAAGGCCGTATAAAAGGCCAACTAGTGGAACCAGCGCGATCATCGAGTCGATACCGACTCTATTGTCCACTCTAAGCACAATATCTGCCTGGCTCGTGCAGAAAAACGCGGCAGATGCTCGAATCAGCCTTTCAGACTGTCCGCGTATAATTGATATCCCGTTTCTTACACGGCGATTAATCATTTTCTCAAACGTCGCCAACACCGTGTGGGCCGCATAACGTTTGGCGAACGACGACCATAAACGTGAGTCGAAACGTTGACAAAAGCCGTACGAAAATGTTTGTACACATCGGTTAAAACCATTGCGGGATCGCGTTAGGCGAATAGTCGTTGTTGGCCTCTTCAATCTGACGGGAAAGGTGAGAGGTGGGGGGGAAGGGGAGGTAGCAAGCCTTTTCGGGCTCGATTATCTCGTAAAATACGTCTGACAGCCGGAGTCTTTAGTTATTGCCGGAAGCGGAGGACCGGCGGCGGAGGAGCGGCGACCAGGAGCTTACGCACGGCTCACGATGGGCTGTACACGGAGGAAAAGCCAATGCGTGGGTAAACACGCGTTAGTTACGTGACCGTGGTCTTTATCTAGAGGCTGGGACCTCTGTTAAGACGCGAGGCGAGAGGTGAGGAGGCTGATTCGAAATAAATCAAGGAGGCTGGCTTCCTTTCCGGTCGTTCGTTAAGCCTATTAGCCGTCCCTCCCCTGGTTTTCATCCCTGCGACTCGGGGACCCCGGGGGCCCCCGAGAGGTCGACCATTCAGCGACACCGGCGCGAGTCGCGAGCATCCGTAATCCTCGTGCGTGTGTATTTACAAGCTACGAAAAGGCCGGCGCGTAATACCTAGCCGGGCCACCGGAGCCGAGGAGGACAGCTTTTCTCTTTTCTCGCGAGCTTGTTTTTCTTCTTTTTTTCTTCTTTTCCTTTTTCTGTCCTTCCATCAACCAAGACAGAGGACGACGAAGGACGGGGAAGAAGAAGATACGAGCGAAGGAACAAGAAACAGATCCAAGTGTGGTTCCGGGAATGGAAGGACTCCTTCTTCATTCACAGGATATATCCAGGACGTGGCTCCCGCAGGCTGGCCGAGATCCGCTACCTGTTCCTTGAACCGAGCTCTTCCCTCCTTTTCTCCGAGCTGCCCGGGAGAAGACGGCCTTAGTCGGCCGTGGTCATCAGTCATCCCGGATCGCTTTTCTCGTACATCATGCTGCGTTGAATCTCGGAACGAACCGTCCGGGAGGACCCCATTATTCGTCATTACACGGTCACTCGTGAAAACACATTTCGAATGACTCCCCACCCTCCCGCACCCGTCACACCGGGAGTTTAGCCCCCATTTCTCCGCGTCCCTATTTCTCTCGTTCAGGCCGTTCGGCGGAGATGGCTGCGCTCGTGTTTCACATTCACACGGCCTGTATTCACGACTATACTTGCCTTTCCAGAAACTTTCCACCAGATTGCGGTGGGCCCAAGCGTCAATATTTGGAATCCGCTTGTCTGCGGGATGATCGAGCGGGAGATCCTTTTCTGCGTCGTCGTACGTGAGATCCCTGAAACGGGAGACGAGTGCGGATCGACCGACGATGAGGACTTTCGGCGCTAATTGTGAGGCAGTCGCAGAGCCGATAATATGACACGTCTCACAGGTCAGTGAGAGAACTTTGATCGATCTTCACAGAGAAATCAAGAATCGATTCTTTACTAAAACGAGAATCGAGAGAAACTTGAACGAGCAGTCAAATACGTACTAGTGTCGTGTGATCAGGTGAGTACATCGTATATGTATTTATGCATATAACATGACTTTCTCTCTTATTGTTAAATCGACTATTAGGAGCCCTCAGATGGTTTGATTTCACACAGAGATTGTTAAATGTTAATTTTCAGCCTTTTTTTTTTTTTTTTTTTTTTTTTTAGTAGTACATTGTACACATCTTGATCATAAGCCATATTAACTGTTCTTCTTGTCCGTTTTCGTTTAAAAATTTCATTTAAAATAATGACTATTATACTTTATATAATTTAGAAATTGTGATGAGATATTGTCGTATCATTATAAAAAAAAGAAACAAAAATATTTTTTTGAAAAATATCGATTGTATTTAAGATGTAACAATTCTTTCAAAAAAGAAACAGGCTATTGAATGTAAAGTGGTGAGAGGGTATCGGCGAATCTCTGTCTCGATGACCCAAAGGGTTTTCCCATTAGAATTTTAGATTCAGTTAAGATAAATCGCTGTTGGTTTTAGCACAGTGACCCGTCTCTAGTTACATCAGTTGGTCACTTTCTACAGAATTCCCGGACCATTCATTCTGAATTTCCCGTCGTTTTATTGCAAGTTCTTGCAATAAATACTCTCCTTCTCCCAAAGTAGTTTACGTAACCCTTCCCCGAGCCAGTTGCTTTCATCAACGCCACGCAACGCCTATCGAGATCTTTAAATTAATATCCCTAGCTGGTCCAATCGAGTGTACGACCTCTCGTCATTTAGGCGGCGCTGCCTCTTTGGCGTTATACCGAGCCAACGGCTCGTCCAAAGGATCACGAAGCGTAATTGAAGAGCGGCAAGGTCCGGCCAAGTTCCCGAATCGTCGGAAAGGCAGTCAATGCCCAGTCTAATCACAAGTTGCCACAGAGGGCACGCGTCGAGCTGATGGGTTCATTAGGCGTCGGGACGCCGGCCGCATCCAGATCTCACTTTTCTACGGGTATCGCCGCCTCATTCGTCGCTATTCTCGCGGGATTGCTTCCACTTGTACGCGACCGGATTGCTTATCGCCGACCCGTACCAACCGATTCGGACCGCCGGAGAAAGAGGGAACGTTGCCGCAACATGATCGAGTCTGATTGGCGGTGAGCATAATTCTTCGATACTAGAGCTATGGGAACGATGGTATTGGTACTTTTTTTTTATAGCTTCTTGGGTGTGACGGGAGAAATATTATAATTTGATCCATTTAAAGGAAAAGGAAATTTTTCGTTTTCCTTTTTTTTTTTTTGTTTATTAACGATCTTGCATCGTGTATCTGTGTACATTTATTGATCGACGTTAATTTTTGGTATCGATCGATTGGCCGTCGGTTGATGTATTCTCAATGGCAAAAAGAATGGGGAGAGGGGGCAAGACATCTCACGTCGATCGTAGATTCAGCTAACGATTCCAATGCCAGTCACCGGCGAAATTGTGGCGTAATTCGATCGGACAACAAACAGGCAACGGACGTTTAAAAAGGGTGAACGGCTAAACGGGTTACTTTCTGAGGGTAGATTTGTCCGATAATAGGTTATCTTGGCTTAATCGCTCGCCATCGGTGGCGGACAACGTTCCCCGATTGCGAGTTTTTCGGCACGGCTCCGGCCAAGAGATTGGCAAGCCAATAATTACGCTATTTTTCCCACTAATTTATTTCATTACCGCCAGGACAGGTTTGGCAGTCGCCATTCGTCGACTTGGTACCGTAATTGAGAAAACCATTAGGGGTTTCTCTCGTTTTTTCTTTCTTTCCTCCTTTCTTTCTTTCCTTTCTTCGAACGTTCTCTCCCCGGCCTTTAAACTCCTTAATGAATTGAGCCTAACTGCGATTATACCATCTCGCTGGTAACGCCTCTCTCCTTTGAAGGGAGAGGCAACCCCTCCGAGATTCGACGTTTAATTTTCTCGCGCCTCGTCCTCGTCTCGACGCCTTCTCCTTCTCCTCCTCCTCCTCCTTCTTCTTCTTCTTCTTCTTCTTCTTCTTCTT
>KQ435729.1:2883799-2895826 GCA_001276565.1 Melipona quadrifasciata | reverse complement strand
TTCGCCTCGTTCGCCCGGTTATATATTCCTAGAAGCGAATAATTTCATTCATACAAACGGCCTGTATGCTCCGGCTGGCACGACTGCTATTGTTACTACCGAATAACCGGCGACTGTACACCCTTCTCGCGCCGTCACGTCGCTCGCTATATTTGCCCGCTTCTTCGCGGCACACGGCTGCTACGAAATCCCTCGAGCGTGCCCCGACCGATTCTACTTACGCGATCGCCGCGGTTATTAGCCGTCGGACATGCGATCGAAGATGCACGAACTTGCGTTCGCTTTCGCGAATTTATCTGACGAGACTCCGACTATCACGATTGAACCGATAAATTTTCGTCCGTTTTATTTGAAAAAAGTCGGGACAGATTGATCTCGTGTTTTCGACGAGGCCCAACGAGATCTTTGTGTCTCACGTCACGCGTGTTAAAATCAACGGGGAGGAAACATGGCTGCCGAACTGCTCGGAGCTAGGTCGTTGAGAGTTCAGTTCACCGTTGTCTAACGAAGTTGTTTTTAAGCAAGCGCCCCGGCAACTTTTTAGAACGACACGGATCCGGACAAGTATGGAGTTTGTCGGCGACAGCGCGAATATCCGCGCGGCGGCGTACAATTTTCACCGAGCCAAAGAATCTCCTTGGAGGTGCGCAGACCCGCAGGGAGGACGGTGGCGCGTCAACCTAGATTCCGCGAGCGGCGTCGTTTTGTTTCAAAGTTTCGAGCAACAGACAGCCGCTTTGACATGGTTCCCGGCGAGCTGAGCTCCATACCCGCCGTGGGGGATAACGTTCCCGGGCTTTCCTTACTCTCTTAATTTTCTTCCGTCCCCGAGGAGCCGCCACCCGCTCCCCACCCCCTTCCGCTCCTTTTACTCCACCCTCTTCCGGCCGGGGCTCTTCTTAGCTTCCCCTCGCGGTGTTTCTTGCCGCGGATTTAGATACACCTCCTAGCCCTGGCTGGCTGGTCGTTTTACGCCGGCTGGGCGGCGGCCATAAGCAAAACACTTGTCGCCGGCAGTCACCGCTGCGCCAGTTCTAATTTCATTGCGGAAAGTTGTCGCTTGAATAATTAAAACACGTTGAAAACACGCGAGTTTTTCCGCCTGATTTGCATAAGAAGCGGCGACGAGGCGAGTGCCCGCGCTTACCTTCCTTCCGTGTGCTTTGCTCGTGTGCACGTAGATACACGTACTATGGATATTTATACGTCTGCCTGCGTATTTTGATGTTCTTCTCGGGCGACAAGAGGGACGAAGGGAGAAAAGATGGAGCGAAAGAGAGAGAGAGAGAGAGAGAGAGAACGCGCGGCGTGAAATTAACTGGTTCTCCACCCACGCGCCATTCAAATTGCACGAATCGTGCCTGCCTGCGTCCCACCTGCGGGCTCTGATCCTGCTGTTGCAACGCCGTTTGAACAACTCCGATCGCGTTTCTGCGGATAATACATCCTCCTCTCCTCTCCTCTCCTCTCCGACCGCTTCGTCCGAGGAAATCTCTTAACAAGTTTATACCCAACATGTAACTGTCACGATAGATAGTTGAACGAGATTGTAGTTACGACTATTCGTATAAATATAATTAAAGAATGAGCTGAAGCTAGAGTTTCTTCGCGTCGAAGCTTTAAAAACTACGTGTAAATATGAAAAAAGTGTAATCTCCTAAACTTTGTTCGCTGTAAAAGGGATGTTTCAAACAAAATTTACGTTATTATTTACGTATGGGACATCTTTTGGTGATCGCGAGTCTTGTCTGGCTGGACGTGCTTTCGAGCTTTTGATCTTTGTTTCTTTTTAAATGAAACTATGAACTCAGATGAACATATAGCCCGTCCCTTAATGAATTTGCCAATCTAACAAATTTGAAAACATTGAGACATAGAGGGTATGAGTTGTCACCATTTCGAATACCAAAAATAAGACAATAATCTCTTGATACGTGGATAACTTTTGAAAGTCAGTGGAAGGATTTTGAATAACCTCGAAACACCAACGTACGAAGGTCAAATTGCCAGTCTCCATCGAGAAAAAATATACAGTTTCATTCGAAGAAGCAAAGATCGCCTTGAAATCTCGCGAAAGCACGACCTACCTAGGCAAGATGGGCAAAAGATGTAAGTTTCGTCTGAAACATTTTTTTTTTTTCCTTCTTTTCTATAACGAGCAGTTTTAACGAATAACTGCGACACACCCTTTGTGTACATCCTTTCGCTCAATTTTGTGAGTCCCTGTTCGCCCTCGAAGAAAATCAATCAACCACTCGTGCAATCCCACCCTCGTGACGTCTCTAATCCGACATCCATCTCGTGTCAATTCTCGATAGGAAACACGGCGGGCAATTCTCACCTCGCGACTGGAAATTCTAATCGCGTGGCGGGTCGCCGTTCCAGCACTCTGCGCCCGACTTTCCGGCACAATGGAAACGATTAGGATCAGGGGAGGTTGGAGGCTGGAGCTAGGGCCCACCGGAGGAGCAATCGCCGGCCAGTAGCCCGTTCTATCAGCCATCTCGGGGCATAAATATGTAGCGCACGAACGCATTAGCCGGCCGGATATCGTGCGTGCGAGAACCAGACAGCGGCAGCAGCAGCAGCAGCAACAACAACAACAACACGTAGGACGTGGTGTGCCGGTGCAACGATCGCACACACGTGCGATGGTAAATGCATTGGCCTGGTTGGTGGCACGGTGCACGATCTCGCTCGTCTGTAGGTGTGCAGTGGGCCGGCCAGGAGATAGCCGAAATAATCCCGCGTGATGGATTACCCTGCCTAAGCGCTAAGTGGAATGAATAGAAAATTAAATTGTGTTTATTGTCGGGGGTAATTGGCCATCTGTGACTCTCTGCTCGCCCCTTCCAGATTTTTCTCGCCTCCTTCGTCTCTGGGCTGGCAACTGGCTACCCGAGTTTGTGTGTCTTTGCCCGAGGAACGTGGGTGTGGCACGCGCGTACACCGTGCGCGTTACCTTCACAACGATGATGGATCGGAACGTCAAGGACGGGAAACTAGGACGAGGCGACAATTCTATTCCTTTAAACAATTCGCGCTCTCCGCACCGAGAGGCAAAGTTTCATTTTCTAATTCAAATTTCATCCGGGACGAGAAACAGATCTGCCTGTTGAATGGTGAAACTGCGACCCATTGAAATCGAAATGGGCGGCGAACGAACGATCTACCAATTTCAATAAACTCGGGGCTAGGTTATCTCGATCGTAACGTATATCGAGGCCGTGAAAAGCCCCCTCGATTCAATTGCCGGTCACTCGGCTGGCGACGGAGAGGCAAACCCCGCCGCAAGCAAATTCTTATCGCTTATTTAATTACGTCCCCGCGGAAAGTGCATCGCCATCGTCCCCGCCGGTGGATGAGTCAATGAGCGTTAAATGTGCGAACGACTATCGCACTAACGGGGGCCGAGCCCAGGCCCTGTAGAAGCGCCAGGTCGTTATAATCGGCACAGTTGGCCGACGTGGCCATTAGATGCTGAACGAAGATCATCGAAAACACACACGTTCGACCATAATGCATCGACAGACCTGGAACTTATCAACACGAACAACTGGCGAGAGTCTGGCTTTCCTTCTCAACGAATCTAATCCAATGTAATCGTATTCGTGCCGGTAATATCGATGACCAATTTTCTGATTACGGCTAATTGCGATCAGTTGAATTGCGATCAATGTTTGCGCGAATGTCTATTTATAAATTCATAAGAGATTAAGTAGGAAAAAACTGCACGACTTGTACCCCAGTATGATTCGTCTCACTGAAAGGCCCAGAAGTAACTATTCCGACTAGGAAATGAAGACGACTCTTTTGCCATAAAATTTTATTGATACGCAAACATTTGAATCGATAGAAAACAAATTACAGCTCCTCGTGAGGAAATTACGCCTCCTCGTGAATCACGTGACCCAAATCAACCAATCGCTAATTTTCGTTGCATCAGCGTTGCACCTGAAGAGGCCCGATTTTCCGAGTTACCCCCGCTAAAATCATTTTCACTGATAATAATATTTATTTAACAACACTGCTGGTGATTGAACAACAAACAGTGAACACAGATTAACAACTAATATACGCAGTTACAACTCAAGTCGACTCTGTTTCTTCACTCACCCGACTCTTTTCTTTTCAAAAAGAAAAACGCCTCACGCTTCTCTCACATTCACACTTTTTTTCCTTTTCATGCATTTCTACGATTAGCAAACATTGCAGAGCATCTAGTATAATTAAACGGAACTAAAGATGTAATAACTACAAATTATGTATTACCTACAATAATGATCTCCGATGCTACAAAGAGTTAAGTCAATGTTAGATGTTGACAACAAGATAAGTTACTTTGCACGAAAATGCAATAGTTTGTTAATTAGTAAATCGCAACGACCGTTTAATTTCTTCGAAGCAGTAATTATATTCTTAATTTAAGTGCGTGCGTGTGGCCAACTCGAATGAGAGAGAGAGAGGAAGCAGATTCGTTTCCGTTTTGTATTATCTTCAGCGTGACGAAGTGAAAGCCAACCTCTGCGCAAATTCACGCAACGTATTAAGCTCGTCGTTTAATTACATTTAGCTCATTGTTCCGCGAACAGATAAGCGAGGACAGCTGCTTTAGCGTTACCGGTCGTCAACGGCGTCCAACTCGCCTCGTGCAAATTAATTCAACTCGTATAAATTAAATATGTAAATACCTGCTACCGATCGCGATCACGCTGGCGATATACGAAATCCATGATCATTCTCTGATCATTCTCCTTTCGTCTTCGTTCCTTCAAATTCGGCCACGCAAAATAGAAGTAATGGGAATAAGCTAGCGTGAACGCGGTTGATAGTAACGCTTCTGTACTAATTTCAACGAGAACAATAACCGTAAATCTTCCCTTACGTGCTCTCGTAAGATTGTGGAAAGCGAAAGTGCAAAGTGAACGAGTGGCGTAACAAAAAATTAATCTTTCCTAAGTGTAAATGTCAGCGAGAATATTTTTAGAACGCGTAATTTTGTAATTAATTATCTAGTAAACGTCAGTTTTCTCAAATTTTGCAAGTTCGAGTTTGCAGCGAGATGTAAAAGTATTCGCAAGAGTTATTGAATTCTTTAACAATATATATGTAGCGATTTTTATTAGTATCCGGACAGAAAATGTTGAAAGAGTTATAATTTTGTAAAAAGGAATCGTAAGAGACCTTGGATCTATTTTAAAGCTTGGATCTATTTTAAAGCTTGGAATTTCTACTTTCAAAATACATCGTTGATTTTATTTTAAGATCCTTTTAGACTATGCAGCAGATGGCAAAGTGAAGACACTTTTTAAGTTAGAAATTGTCAAACAGTTTATGAGAAACACTGAAAAACTTTTTTAATGATTGAGCCGAGAATGAATTTGGAGATTGAAGTCGTCTCCTTTTTACGACGATCTCCGAAAACTTGATGTGATTTTTCATCGCTACTTTATTGAACTTTGAGTAATAAATATAAACTTGGGCGATGAAAAATTATGAGATCGCAACATTTTCTCTTGATATTCAAAGTTCAACAAATTGGCAGTAAAAAATCATAGAAAGTGTTTCTCGAAGTAATTAGAGAGGAGAGGCTTCAATCTTCACATCTAGACTTCGTTATGAAAAAATTTTTTTAATACACATCATGAAAATTTATTTCGATGAAAGAAAAGAAAGCATTCACTTGCTCATTCGCTATGAGAGAATATTTTAGAGTAAAACAAAGAATAGAATGATTTTCAAAATAGAGGCTTTGATCTTTGAAATCAGGTTTATTGCGTTTTACAATTTCTTTTTTAATATTTAGTCACTGTACATAATTCGAAAAATTATTCAATTTCGTCGGGTATATTTAAAATTCAATAACTTGGCGAAAGAAAATGGTACAGCAAGTTATCTTAAAAGGGGAACTTTGGTCCCCAAATTCATCGTGGATTCAGTCGTGAAAAAAATTTTTCAATGTTTCGGCACGGGTTTGAATTTATAGCATTTAAAAATCTCTGCTTTCCCATTTACTACTTGATACAGAAATATTTTTGTGAAAAATGAAATTGAAATTGTAAAAGACCTCGTTGCTGTGTGCTTTTTTGTTATCAAATTATAACAATTTAGATGTCGCAAATTATAAATTTCTCAAACACTAAAAATATGGTATACAAAATTATAACGTCTTGCAAAATTACTGATACAAACGTTTTCAATATATTTGTCGTAAACATACGAATCAAAGTTATGTAATTTTCTTTGAATTAGTTTTTCTTTTTTTCTCAGTGTCTTCTAATTTTGTCCAAGTGAAATTTTACTATCTTCTGTTTAAATTAAGAATTTGTTGAAATATTCGTTTCATTTATGGAAATGTTAATTAAAATTGTATGTAGTAATGTTTACAACAAATATAATGAAAACCTTTGTACTAGTAATTTTGCCCATTGGTGTACACTCTGCGATCATCATACATTCTGTCAGCAAGATATACTGTAATAATTAAAAAAACGAAAGTGTTCCTGTCGGACATCCTAGATAGAAACTGTTCGCGAAAAGACAATTCACTTTCTCAAAGTGGAAACCCCATTGTCGAGCAGAGCGAGAACCAACCCCCCGACTTCTCGATCTGCTTTCACAAACGTATCGTCGGAGTGCATTGAATAATCATGCAGGGGACTTGTTAACACGGGCCAAAAGAGCAACGCACGATTATCGGTTTGGATGGCGGACGGGGGAGGGGGAAGGGGAGTGATAAGGGGGGGGGGCGCTGGAGGAATATATAATTACGCGGTATCTGACGCGCGTCATTCGCGCTGTTCCCCGGTGAGGCTGTAGGCCGATCTTGTAGGCCGGTGTGTTACGAGCCCGGTATTATCCGGACGGACAGGGCAGTTTAGGTACGAAACCGTCGCTAACAGCTTTTTAAGTAAGTAATAATCTGTTGCTCGGTCCCGAACACAGAGGTGAACACACTCGGCTGAGCGATAGCAGGACGGTTAAGCGGCGACCCGCCATAGCCGCCAATCAACCTCATTAAAGCCACGGAACGCATTAGCTTATCGCCGCGCGGTGGCCTGGGTACCTACTTTACCAGTAGCCACCTAATATACACCTAAAGTCCGCCACCCTCTTCCCCCGAATCCGGCGTGGACACGCCAGCTTTCTCGGTTCACCGTCGGTTCCTCCGTCGTCTCCTCGGCACGCCTTTCTCCTCGTCGTTAAATCTCCCTTGTCCTTGTCCTTGTCCTTGCCGTTGCCTTGCCCTTGCCTATTCTAAAACTTTGAACGTCCTACGGAAACATTCGAACACTCGCGGACATGAGTTGGCGTGAAACAAACGTTGGCGATTTCACGGAGCAACACGACTGTGTGAGGAAATCGCTGCACAGGATTAATTTCATTGTCAGTGGTGTGAAACGTAGTATCAGGGGTTACGGATAGGAAGGGGGGTGGAACTTTTCAATTTTCTTGACAGCTGCTACCAAGTTTCGCCGAACGACAAATCATCGAAGAACCGGGATAGATAAGAGCAACGCTGTTGCATCACTAGGTTGACCCTAATACCATCGCTAACAGGATTGCCGACGACAGCTTTCGTCCTCGCTTTTCCGCGAGCCGTTCGATTGGTTTCCGTGCCGGTCTAATTAGAGTGTATGAAGCCGGCGCTTTCGTAATTGCCCGGCGTGTCCTCTATCGATGGCTAATTCCGGGGCCTCGCCGGATGAGCCGTAAGCCCCTCCGCTCGAAATCCGATGACACGTTCGGCCGGCTTACGAAACCCTCGGCCTTTTCCAGCAAATTAATACACCGGCCGGGGAAGGAAAATATTGGCCCCTGCTCCATTTACCTCTCGATCGTCTGAACGATCGAAGTACAAACAATCAACGAATCGTTTGGTAACGTCTTCCGCCACGGATGATAGACGTCCGTTGCACCAACGAGTTCGAAAGCAGTTCTTCGATCTTCTATCGTCGTCTGGCTACTCACGTTGGAATTTTAACGACATCCTCGCGCGTTCGGTACAAAACATCTCGATCAACACTCGACGATGGAGGCTCGTCGTTTCCTACCACGTTCGAACCAACGAAAACAGCTGGGAACAACCAGCGGGGACTTTCGTCGTGCGCCATTTACTAAAACCAACAAGCGAGGCCTAGCGAGGTCCGGCGTCGTCGAGCGGTCAATTGAACTCGTCTCGCGTTATAACAAAACGCTTGCTCCGCGAGGCTATTACCAAAAGGGAATCCACGCGTCTTGAGCTCGCACAATTGCGGGCAGCCGTCGAAAGGTGTTTACAGAGGGCGGGTACAGAGAGAGAGCCTGCGACTAAACGTTCGTCGCTTTCGTCGCTTTCGTCGTTTTCAGAGTGGCGCGAGTGGTAAACGAGTCAGCGGGCTTGTATGTGTAATCAGCGAGGCATGTCCAGCGCTGATGAGTCTATCCACGACTCACTCAGTTTAGAGCCGGCCCGTGCACGCATCGTGGTGCGCGCACGGCAACAGGCTGCGCGCGAGCGTGCCCACCAGGCTCTGGCCCACAACCCATTAATATCCATTTCCCATTCGAATGGAAAAGGAGCAAAAGGCTAAAAGCAAGCCATCATTTATCTCGGACCTTATAGCTCCTCCCTCATTAATACCAATTGTGTTTCACACGCCGTTCCTCCGCAGCTCTGACTCGCGTTCACGCTCTCACGCAATTCGCCCGGACCCGACTCAAACCACGAGTTTTTATTTGGTCTCTGTGTTTCATTTCTTTCTCTCCTTTTTTTTATCACTGTGAAAGTGATTTTAGCGGGGGTAATCCGGAAAATCGGGCCTCTTCATGTGCAACGCTCATGCAACGAAAACTAACGATTGGTTGATTTGGGTCACGTGATCGCGCCCGTAATTTGTTTTGTATCGATTCGAATGTTTGCATATCGATAAAATTTTATGGCAAAAAAGTCGTCTTCATTTCCTAGTTGGAACAGTTACTTCTGGGCCTTTCAGTGAGACGAATCGTACAGTTTTCTTGTCGTGCAGTTTTCTTCCTTTTTTCTTTTATCGCGAAATTTGATTTCCAACTCTTCTATCTAGAATAACAGGAATGGAACGTAGCGTGGATTTAAACATAGAGCAACATCACTGTCGGATTACGAAACGCGGACGGTCGTCACGTAGGGTCAGCATTCCCTAAACTCGGTATCCGGTCCCGCTCGGGGGCATTTTTCATCGTTCGACAGACTCGGCGAGTTTTTTCTTTTCATCGGCGGCTGATACAGCCGAAGCTCGGTAGTAGTAACGAGTAGATATAAAGGTAGCGGCAACCGGAAGATAATAGAGGCTGGCCGGCCTCCCGGGTGCCGTTAATCATCGGGGATGAGGCCCGGTACACACGGGTAGCGGGTACGGGCACGACGCGAAACCACAGGGATACGACGTGCTATGCCGTCGCGTGGTACGGACGAGAGAACGCCGGGAGGTTATGGCGTTAGATGGCCAGTTGCAAGGGAAACGGAAGTGACCGCACGCCAGCCCAATAGGTATCCCGTGGGGCTCGCTGATGGACGTTGGCTCGCCGCGTTCACCCGCGTTTCTTCCTCCGCCGTCTTGCCATCGCCTCGCAGGCTTTCATAGCTTAATTAATCACTACAAATCGCGTTCGAGTTGAACGCGCCCGTCTATTCACGCGGCTGTTTCGCCCTCTTGATTTAATTACCGAGGCCTCGGTTGATTATCTCGTTGACCGCTTCATCGGCAGTGGACTTTAGAGACAGCGGGGGCCGTTTATAGCTTCAGAACCCTTTCTCTAGACCGCCTTCTGCGCTTTTGTGCCCTCCGTGGTAAACAGAGGCCTCTTGCGATGACGCGGGTTTATCGCGTTACCAAGTTTCGTTTAAGTTTAATATCAATAAAATTTAAATAACTTCCAATTGTCGAAACTCGAGCCGGGTATACGGCGACTCTCTCAGTAATGTTTGGATATTTAATTATTTATTACTGTTATAGTTTTATTAGAAATGGGCACATTTTAAACTTTGAGGAAATTGTACAATAATAAACCTGGGCTCGTTTTAATCATCGAAACTTCTACTTCCAAAATATTTATAATTCACAGTGCACATTTCAAAATGCATATTTATAATTCGTTTCGTTTCAATCGCAAGATATTTTTACATCACGCATGTGACAGATAGCAAAATGAAGATATTTTTCTTCTCGAAAGTGTCGTAAATTATTGTGGTACGTAGAAACATTCTAGACAATTTTTCTTCACGATTGTATCTAGAATGGATTTGATGTATGATATTTTTGTCTCCATTTCATTGAACTTTAAATGTTAGACTTGGACGACAAAGAATGACGAGATGGTAATAGTTCTGCTTGACATTCGGTTACATTTAATAAATTGGCGAAAGAAGATTGTACAAAATGTTTCGAATTATTACGAGAAGATTGTTACAAAGAAAAGACTTCAATCTTCAAGTTCATTGTAGATTCAGTCACGAAACAATTTTTTTCAATGTTCCTACACACTTCTGAGAAGGGAAATACCTCCACTTGCTATGTGAAAATTTTTAGAATAAAATGAACGATGCGCTTTGAAAGTAGAGACGTCGAGCTTTAAAATTTTGGCTGGGTTTATCATTGCACGTTGATTTCTTTTTCAAAAAATTATAACAGTTTTCATGTCTAGTGTTGAAATTTTTGTGGCAGTTACTGTACACCGGTTGTTTATCTTCACGGATAGAAAACTATTTCCGTTAGTTCGAGGACAGAATGCTTTCGTGAGCTGCGAGGCAGTCGATGCCCGATGACAGTCCACCAGCTGACGGAAGCACGGAAAATCCATCGATTCCATTCGATCCACAGATAAGAATACCCGTCGAAAAACAACGCGGCTTTCGCAAAACCGAGCCGTAATTACAGCCAGCTTCGTTAACGGCTAAGTGGAAAACCATTGAAAATACGATGGTCGCGACGTTCGCGCGATTTTTCCGGGCTTCTCGTGACAAGAAATCTGCGCCGTTTCTTACGCGCGGGCGCCCGCGGTAAGAAGTCGCGTTGCATCGCGCGCGAAAGTTTTTTCCGCGGAGAACGCGGTGCGGTCAGCAGCTGCGTGGCGCGAAGTGCTCGCAGGCCGTGCAACGACAAGGTAAAAGGGCGTGAAATTAAATATCAGATGTTGACAAATTGCGAGGAGGCGTCACGGCAACGGATATTAATGACGCGCAGTAGAAAAACCGCGTAAACCCGCTCCGCCCTCTCTTTCTTCGGCTTACAGCTGCGGATGAAGAGAAACGATGCGGTCGTCAACCATCTCCCCCCCCCCTCCTCCTCCTCCTCCTCTTCTTCTTCCTCCTTCCCCTTTCTCCGTGGCCGGCGGACTTCTTCCATCTCTCGTCCAGGGGGAGGGGCGGTGGGGAAGAGGCGGTGGTGGCTGGTCTCGCGTTATCAACTGCCTCGCAGCTGGACGCCCGCGCTAACTCGATGTAAAGATCGTTGCTCGCGTTCGTCCCGCAAGAAGATGTTGCACGCGCGTGTAATGTAAATTATCGATTTGCGTTTTGTTTGCGGCCAGCTCGCCAAACGCGCAACCAGGTCGATGCTGTCAGGCACGTCGCCCGTGACGACTTTACGACTCTCTCGTTGTCATCGTGGCTCTTGATTCGTCTCAAGATAGCAGTCGTAGCGAATTAAACTACTTTACTCAGGTGTAAATGCAGATTGTGACTATTCCTTGCACACGATCGTATTTCGTCCAACTGTCGACGGAAGAAAGAGGACCGCGGAATCCAAATTACCGAGATACTGAATGGCGTGTGTGCTTTCGTGGCCGAAATAGACAAGACGAAAAAAGACCTACTTAACCGGCGCACTGTGTCTACCAAAAATACCAGCTCGAGAAGATCATCGACCGAGGGAAAGAATTCCGTCGATTCGGACTTTTTGGATCCGCGGAGGAGCAACACGCGCTCGGTAGAGCGAGTACGTACTTAGGCGGTACATGCGACGCGCTTGTCGAAGAGGAGGCCAGAAGAACGAAGAAGAAGCCTGGCGA
>KQ435729.1:2868304-2879616 GCA_001276565.1 Melipona quadrifasciata | reverse complement strand
TAACCCGCCGTATCGATTCCCCGGCTACAACTTCTCTCTTCGGAGGTGCATCTGCTCTCGAGATGCAGCCACGTTTCGACTCGTCCAGCAGCGACGAATCAAAACGTTCGATTTCCACCGGAGGAGAACCTGACTTTCGAATCGAATCGAATCGAATGAGGAAATCTGACGCGCGAGGAATTTCGCATTAGCGAATTAATTTTGCAAGAAAGAGTCAAGAACCGGACGGATTTTCCAAAATGTATTCGACACCGACGACGTCTGTGTTTGATCCCTTTCACCTCTTTCTTACAAAGTCGATTCCAAATTGATGGGTAAACCTGTGTGTTTCATTTACCTCAACTGGCAGACTTCAACGTTCACAATTTCGTTTACCTCTATCACTGAAACGCGAGTCGTCGATTCGTGGCAGAGTTCATCAGGTTCGCGAAACGAGTTCGTCTTTCGACGGGCTGGATTTCGGTCGTATATCTTCCGTCAGCGATGAGGTCACGTCGATGACCGGATTCGCGACACTCGCTATTCTTGGCAGCAGCGTCGCGATCTCGCAGATGCATCTTCTCTCTCTCTCTCTCTCTCTCTCTCTCTCTCTCTCTCTCTCTCTCTCTCTCCTTGTACCGACCGTACTACGTTCATGCAGATGCGCACATTTTCGTTTCCCGATTTGCGGATTTCGCGGCGGGCTCGATGAGCGGTTTCCCCGACGAGTGCGAGGGACAAGGCAAAGAAAACGAACGAAGTCGACGAAGGACGAGAAAGGAGGGACAAGGTTGGATCGATTGACGAAGGGACGGACTTTGGAATTATTCGTGAAAGGAAGGCAACGCCGACTGATTGACGTCTCTATGGAGCTACCATAAAGGTATACGAAAGTGGAGTAGGCAGAGGAGGGTCGCTCGTAACTCGCGCATAAATGCGATTTGAGCAGCGACGAACAGAGATGAGACGGAGAGAGAAAGAGAAACTGATGCCGTCGCTGGGAAGAAAGGACGAAGAAGAAGAGAGGGATCCTCTATTCACCGGATCGTCTAAGATTCGAACAAGAGCAAGAAGCGAAAAACTCACAGCGAGAAAATGCCACCCACACCGCGCCGCTCTGCGATCTTTTGGACGGTTGTGAATGGATACGTCGCGTACAATGCCGCCGTTCGTCGGAAGCGCCGCGTCCAGCGACGTTTAATTCCGAGTTTGACGTCTCTTTCGCCGGGCTAGTCTCTCGATCTTGCTCGTAATTCGATTTTGTCTCGATACAAAGTATTTCGTGATGCTCTGTACTCTGTTTGATTCCGAGGAAGACGCAAGTTTCTTCCGTCCGAGTATTTATTTCATCTACGTACTTCGATTTCGCTTCTACGTTTTTTGCAAATATTTGTACTTTGTACAGAGATGCAAAGGTTTCTGATTTAGTTCTGCAATCTAATCTATTGTTTGCTTGTGATTCACGAAGAACAGTTTGTCACCCGAGATGATACGTCTATATAAAGATGATACGTCTATATAAAGCGGAGCAAAGTGAATATAAAGAGTAACATACATTTTATACATGTTACATGATATTATAAATAATACAGAATGATTCGCGTAATTTGCACACCTGAAATAACTTTTAATTTATGCGTCCAATGAAAAAGATGTTTAATACAAAAGTTGTGTATGGTTTTAAGAGAGACAGAATGTGGCGTGTCAATTTGTGAAGGCTGCTGAAGGATTTTTAAAGGACCATATATTTTTTTCATCATGAATCGAAAGAATATTAAACTCTTGTAATATTAAATTAACTAAAAAAAGTATTAAACCACATTGGTCCCAAAATCTCTAATGGTCAAGGGAATATTTTATGATAATTCATCCCGAGAATGAAAACTGCATGATATTACATGATATTATTAATTATAAGTATTACATTATGCTTAGAAAGCAAAGCGAGATTATTAAGATACGTATGTGAACAATTTGTATAGAACAGTTCCAAATCTGGTTCCGAATTGTCTGTCGCAAAAAGCTGTCAACGCGTCATGCTGGACATTCGGCGTTAAAGCGTAAAATACAAATCGGCCTGAGTAGCCGATTCATCGCCGCTTCAACTCGATCATACGCTACCGATCAATCTCCTTCCCCCTCTCCTCCCCTTGGAACCATCAATCAAAACACTTAATCAAGAGTGCGCGATCGTTTCGCCTTTTACTGTCGTACCGGTTTCAGTGGCTCTCGAGTCATGCCACGACCGATCAACGACTCGTTAACCGACCGAGCCAGCGGGACGGTAGGATTAATTAATTGGCGGCGGTGGGTCCGTAGAACGGTAGGTGGTAATGAACGAAGGCGTTGCAGGTACCAGAGGGACAGGCTTGTAATCGTTAAACGGTAATCGCCGCGGGCTGTTCCGCCTTGACGAAATAAGACGTCACGAGCAGGTGGTCCTTCGTGCTGCGATTTCTGTTTCCTCGCGCGTCTTTCTGCGAACGACGAAAAACGCCGCTTCGCCGTGTCGTGACGTTTCACTTTTCCCCATTCCTCTATTTTCGATCTATTATTATTATGTGTATTCACCGTGTCCCCCTCCCTTTCTCTCTTCTCCTCCGCTGTCCTCTTCTCCACATCTCCCTCGCCTTTTTCCTTTCTGCCCGCCACACACTGCCGTTTGTCCGTTTCGTCCACGTTTCGTCTTCCACAAATGAAAATGTTTGGCCAGATCTCCGGCCGCGCACAATCGGAGCCCCGGAGCACAAATATTTTCTGTGAGCGGTGAATCGCGCGCTATTACGACCCACCGGTCATAAATCATGGCGCACCAGGGTGGTCAGGCACCGCGAGCCCGTGCCCCGTGGTCGGGTTAGCATCTCCGAGCCGCGCCTTTTAAAAAACCGTGCGCGTTCATCTCCCGTCCCCCCCCTCCCTCCCTCCTCACGGTAATTGTTCCACCACGGCCCACCACGAAAAATGACCGTCTAATGTGTCTACACGCGTCGAGGCTTGAATGCTACTCGCCACGGCGACACTCTTGTTGTTTTGTTCTCCTTCTAGGACGGTTTTGTTTGCCGTTTCGCCGGAGGAGAAAGTTTCGTCGTCGACGAAAGCTTTGGAGGGAAGAAAAGCTGTCTCTCTCTCTTTTTCGGTTGAATGTTTAATATCCGTGTTCGCCTAGTTTTTTTTTTTTTGTTTTTTTTTCTTCTTGAGTTTGAACCTATGAATGGCGTTGTCTTCTGAAGCGTTCGTTATCCGAACAAAATGTTGGCAAATGAACAGATGAATCGACTTGTTCGTAGGTGGAGGTATTTCAAGATCGACTTAATTTTTTTGGGTGGAAGCTTTTTTACGCGCCGATCCATGTAACTTTTTATTCTTCTTAAAAAAAGTACAATAGGCATAGACTTTGTAAAATTAAAGTTAAAATGTCTCCTAATCTAATAATTTTTCGACACAACTAGGTTTGTAATATTTTTTTCTTACAAAGGATAAAAAACTGCGTCGATGAATGTGTAGAAAGATGTGGAGTACCATTTTTTAAAAATTAAGTCAAATTTTTCTGAAACATTTGTTCGAATAACGAATGGTAATTCCAAACTGGATGAAATAATAACGCATGATGTAAAAACGTCAAGATTGGAACGTAAGAAAAGCTTGAGAAAGTTAAAGAGTTAGCGACTCGGAAGAAAATTCGTTTCAATAGGCGAATGAAAATCACAAAAGAAACTATTGAAAAAAAAAGTTGATACAAGTTACAGAAAAGATATATCAAATATCTGCAAGATTTCATTTTCATTGTTAATTTTCTCGGATGATTTGTTCTCAAATTTATCCTTTGTTATGTTTTCACAAATCTGAACAAACTGGCTCGTAGAAAACAAACATTGCAAGTTTCCTTATCGTTGTTATCGTTATTGTTATATTTAAAGATTCTAGAAAAATATATTTTCTAGCCGCGTAAATTCAGATCGCGCGAATGGATGTACTTTAGACTGGTGTTTCCCTTAGACCGTGCGTAGTCGCAACGAATCCTTTCGCGAAGCGACACGTTCGGCCGAAAAGCGTCAACTCGTAACGGCGCGCAATAATAATTTCAGCCCCCAAAATCGGCAGACACTCGGCTGGAAATAACGGGATAGCCGCATCGAGACGCAGTTTGCATAAGAGCTTAAACACGGTCGCTGATATTTGATCGCCAGCCCTCTTCCCCTTTCCGCGGGGAGTACCCGTTCCCGTCGGAATAGCCGCGCGAACGATTCAACTTTACGAGAATTACGCCGTCCGAATTACACCCGTGAAACACCTTGCGAAACCGCGTGGCGCCGTCGGCTTTCCGATAGGGAGCTCGGTCCGCCGCAAACAGCTCGCGATTTAATATCGAATCGCGACGAAACTGTCGTCGCGCCTCCGCTTCCTCCCGTTCCTCGGCGACCAACCGGATCCTCCGTTTTCGTCAGCTTGCAAATTGCATCGTCGTCGATCTCGTCTATTTTCCCGATCGACCTCGACGTGTCGTGTCGACCAGATGCGTCGGGCGCGTCGGTACCAGCTATAGAAACGACGAAAGAACATCGTAAAGCTGCGTTCACAATAAAGGGACGATACGTGAATCGGCCAACTGTCAGGTGTTTTATTGGAACGACAGTTAAGGGTCAAAACACGCGTTCACCGTGACCATATCCCATGAGCGAAAGAAGGAAGATTCCCGCGTAGAAGACGACGCAATCGAAACGGAGGCCACCCCTTGGGAATAGAGTCATCGTTTCCCGGTGAGAAACCGGCGACGAAGGAAAATCGAATTCCTTTTTTTCACGGACGGTGGGTAGAGGGGAAAGTGGGAAAGATGGTCCGTGGGAGAAGCTCGGAGACGAAACGGAGTCATCAGCGAGCTGAGCTGACCTCCCGCACGGAAGCGTTTACACCAGCGTCCTGTTCACTGGCAAAAGGTCTCATTGTGGCGAACGGTCACAACAGATCGTCCCCCGCTGCCACGTTGCATTCAACCTCGTCACGAAGTTAGCGGGGAAACGTGGCTTTTACGGCCAATTATTTCTTCCTTCGCTGTTAGCGGCCTAGGCACGAATCGTCCAGCTCTTCACGACCGATCCGCTCGTGCTGAGCGTCTTACCTGCCACAGACCCGTGCGTTCAGCACGACATTCCGGACAACCAGATTTCGTAAACACTCGTTTCTTCGTGGTTATTCGTCGTTCGACGAGATGTTTGTGCTCGTTTCACATTTTCTGAATGAAGAGCGTTTCTGCCAACCTTGGTTACAGATCTCCGTGGGTAGAGTCGCTACGGGGTTCGAACGGCAATCGATCGAGATTTGACACTTTTTGGGGTTTTGCAAGTTTTCGGTGCGAAAGGAAAATTGAGATCAATCTTCTTTCGTAAATTAGTTTCTTCAAACGTACTGCTATGTTTTCCCGTATCTCGAGCTCAATTAAAATCTCAATATCGGCAGTTAAAGGCACTCGAAGCTGTTTAAAGAGTCGATAAAATGCAAGTTTCGAATCACTGTCAATGTAATTGAAATTTCTCAGCTACGCGGGACAATGGAGACAAGCTGTGTAAAGTCACCGCTGTGGAACGTGAAATATACGTCGTGCAACGAATGTCGTTTGTGTTAAAAATAAATCGAACGACGGCACGTAATCGCACGCACAAAGGAAAGGACCGTACATACCAGCGAGGAAGGAGGCAGCAAATTGTCTAATCCGAGAGTGACTACGGACTTTGCCATTGTGTCACCGATGGCAACGATCCGGCCGGTAAAAAGTGCGCGCATTCATCGCTCCCGGTGACTCTTTTCTCCTTAATCCCTCCATAAATGAATCAGAAGCATCGGTTTCGTGCGAAGGGCAAACGGTTCCCAACGGAGCCTAGCTAGCTACCTCTAATCGCCGTTCCCGACGATCCGAACGCGTGACAGAACGCTGAGAACCGCTTTCGCTGGCAGCCAGCAGCGGCCATCTGTCAAAAAGTCAAAATACACGAAGGGTCTGGCATTGTCCCGTGGCTCCTGCGGGATTGCTACTTAGCGTGCTCGTACAAACCCGGTGTTTGCCTATTATGAGCGACTCGCCGTGGCTCGGCTGTTTTGTACGACATCTGTATCGCGCGATTCACCGCGTGTCCCCGGGCCGGCCATTCACGAATCCAGGGGAACCTCCTGGCCGCGCAGCGAAACGCGCGTTCACCGCCAGTTTTTCCATCGGGAACCGTGTCTCCCGGTGTGTTCCTAACGCCCCGATACAATGGACGCAACGTCGCGACTCCGGGTATAGGTGGTCCCTTTGTGCCCCTCGACAAATCGGAGCCGAGCGAAGAAGCACCTCTCGTTTCACGGATTTGCCGGGCGTAATCGCGTTTGCCAAAGTCGACGAGGACTTGGCGGAAGCCATTGTCGAAGGCAGGATTTCCTATAAGTGGACTGCGGATTTTTAGGTGAATTTGCATTATCGAGAGTGTAACTGGGAAAGTGGAACTCTTGACGGAAAGTAATTCTCGCTTATTTTAAAAACATAAAAAAGAAAAAAAAAACACGTACACGTACGCGTATTTCGATTCCGAAATCTCCAGGGATTGTCAAAGTACGCTCTCGTCCACGATGTAAAAGTCGCGAGTACGAGAGTCGTTTCGGTGTCAAACGCGTACAGGCCGTACGTACACTTTACTCGCACTCGTTTAAGGGGCATCGACCGAAGAAGATGGACCGAAAGGCAATCGCGAGGAAGGCAAACGTGTCCTGTTTAATTGCGAAGAAGTCGAGAAACGATTGGGGAAAATGGCATCGGCGCTCGAGTATTTAGCCAACGGTGTAATGTCGATGGAGAGGAATCGCGAGGGTGGTCTACACGGAAGAAACCCTACCCAACTGAGAGATCAAAGGTCCGGAGAGGAGGAGGAGGAGGAGACCGTTGGTGTGGATGTTTTTAAAGGTAGCCGGGTGGAAAGGAGGCGGAGGGTCGTCTCCTGCGTGTTCGGTCGTCGGCTATAACCTAATTTTATGTCCCTCCGATTTCCGCGGCGGTCGACCCGGTCGACCTGGTCCCGGGGGCCGGAGGGGGGATAATTACCGATTAAAGAGATTAAATCCCGCGGCGTATCGATTGCTCGGGCCTATATAATCGAGCGAAAGAGGCCTTCGGAGTCGGATGGGGGCGAGATGGCGGAGAAAGAAGAGACGACGAGGATCGTCGAACGTCGTTTCGCTCGTTTCGGCGTGGGAGGGCAAAGAGCCCCACGGGGTAGGCCGCCTTTGTTTCTGATTTGAGGGGCATCCTTACGAACGGGTTAGCCGCACCAGTGATCACCAACGCTAATTACAGCGGATCAGTCCGGACGAGTTTAAAACTCATTCTCCCCCCCCCTCCGTCGTCGGTCGGTTTTAAGCGGCGCGAAAGGGGCTTCCCGGCTGGCTGCTGATTGGCCGCTCGGGATGACACGAAAGTGCCCCAACATGGCGTCTTATCTGATTTCACCGTTGGCCATGGGGAGGCTGCCGTTGTCGTGGAACGCGCGGAACGTTATTACGACTTCCGTAACGGTTTATTCGATTAATCCGAACTCGACGGCAACGTGTTTCCCTTCCGTTCGTCCTCGGTTGCCGCTTGCTCGCGGTAGCCGGCTAATCTTCCTCTCTTTCGGGATCCTTTGGTTCCCTGGCTGCTCCGTACACCGACCAAGTAGGATTCTTCGATACTTTCCTCGGTTGATCCGTCCTTTCGTGCCTATTTCACGAATCTTGAAACGAAGCTTCCCGCGGTATCCTTCGGATCCGAGGAGAAATTTAGCGTAGAAACGTGGCGGAGGCAGTGGACTTAGGCACGGGGTTAGAGGAAGCAGCGCAACGCGGCAGAGGCGTATAAGTTGGCAAAGGTGCTAAATCAACATTTTTATAAACTGCTTAGTATTCATAGGCTCGGTGGTGGCACGTATAACGCGTGAGCGAGAGGGTTCGAACTGCGGGGCGCCGAGGCGGAGCGGAGTGGAAGCGGCATGGTGAGCAACGCTCGGGCAAGAGAGACGATGGCGGCCATAATTTTACAACGACTATATTATCGCGGTCGGTTCTAACGTCGGAAAACGGTCGACGAGCACCACCGACGGCGGGGAAAGGGAGGCGATCGATAACGTTTATCGTCGAATCCGTGTTATCGTTTCGCGGATATATACTTTGGAATATAACCGGCTCGTATCGCGTGGTCCCGGGGAGTTACCCTTTCGTATTTATACCTCTATAGAGGGACAGAGAGAGATAAAGGGACCTACAGAAAGAGAGGGAAACAGAGAGAAACAGAGAGAGAGGGCCTCGTAAACGCTACATTTCCTCCGCGTCAAAGGAAAAAGATTGAAAAATAAAAACCAGCCAGCCGGCCTCTGTCCGCGATTATCTCTCAAAGCCAAAAAGCAATTTCGTTCGGTTTCGAGCGGGTCGGCCGCCGCGTCGTACAAATTCCCCTCGAAAGTTCAATATACCGGGCCGGTGACGCGAGTCCGAAAGCGTGTCCGTTCCATCGACGCGATAAAAATTTCGTGCAAAATTACGGGCGGCCGGTGGGCGCGAAATTAGTTGGCCGCCGGCGCGAAATCACGGTGCAGCGCCGCGCAAAAAACTGTCAACAACAGCGGGGAATATCGTTAACGAGGTGGCTCCGGCTTCACCTGGTGGTTTCATCTCGGTGCGCGGGTGCGCGACAGTTCGGCGCGGTTCGACGCTACTCGACGCTACTCGACGCTAGGCGACGCGACGCAACGCAACGCGCGTCCATTGATATTCAACATTAAATTTGCATTGGGCGCACGCACAGCACCAGAGTTTTCGCGAGGCCGGCAACGATCGGTTGCCTACTCAGATTCGAGGGCGAAACGCGCGAGAAGGGGTGGTTGCGATCGGGAGGAGGGGGGGGGGGAGGCAAGCGAGGCAGTGGAGGCGGCAGCAGCGGCGGCGGGTTAGGGTAAAACAATCACGCAGGCCTCATGCATGTTAATGCGTTGTTAGGGGCGCGTGAGAGAATCGGGGTTGGCTAGGATTGAATGCCCAATATCAGCGAACCGCCCTCCAAGCCCATACCGTTTTCCTCGACTCGCTCAGGAACCAATATCAATCTCGTCGCCGCTCTGCTGCATGCGATCACGCAAAAGCACCCGGCGAATCTCTCTGCCACCGCGACCGAGTCCTCCTTCACCCTCGTCACAGCCGAGCTTCCATGCCTTTTTTATACCGCCGGCGTATGCCGCGTACGCCGTTATCTTCCACCGCCAGAGATTAATGGATCTTCGATTTTACAGGGGTAGGCCGCCACGCGATTCCGCCACCTCTTGGAACTTTGTCACGCCGGATGATATCTCCACGCTCGTATCGCTCGCGGATAAGACCGAGTTGAAAAAAAAAACAAGAATACGCGCAAAGTGGCGGTCATCGACGGCGAATCAAGTGCCCAAGAGCAAAGGTAGAAAGTATCAATCTTGGACGGGGTGAAGCCGCACGAGGGCAAACAACGAAGGTTGGCACGGATGGCACGGTGTTGCGCGTGGAAACTCGCGAGTGGAAAACAGGTTCGTTTACCAGAGGCTTCCTTCCTACGCTTCAAAGTAGCAGACTGGCGAACGACCGGGGTAGTAGAACGTTATTACACCGACGACCAGTTAGGATACAAGAGCGCGTCTGTAAGGTCGGAACGCGGAGTTAAGGAAACTACCTAACGCCGAAAGGCAGTTGATACGAAACTAGTTTCGCGGCCTAGGATACACGTCGGACGGATAGGATAGACCGGGGGAAGAGAGAAGAGAGAGAGAGAGAGAGGGAGAGAGAGGGAGGACGGAAACGCGGTGGAACGGGGAAGGACGGAGACGGAAAGGGGGGAGGGAGGAGGGACGGGTCGACTGTTTGCCCTTCGAATGGAAGTTCTGGGGGTTGAGGGTGGCCGTTCCCCGGGCTCGAGTGGTACTTACCAAATCGACACGGGCCAACTCAATACATCAAAGACCTTCTCTGGCGAACAGGGCAGCGGTTATATGGAGCGGCAGTCCGCGCCACCTCCGATGTCCATACATAATCATGGCCCCGTCTTTGTCCCTCGAAATTGATTTATTATTCAAAGTGACGCGTGTTTCACAATGTGTATTTACCACGATACGGTTTCGGGCGTGAAACACGTCCGGGAACCCCGGTGGCCACCTTTGTACCGTATACACGTAACCCGCATACATATACGATGAAGAGAGCGCGGGCGTGCGCACACAATCCGATACGAAGAAATTTACCTTTACCTTGAAGAGACCTCGTCGAGGTTTCCTCGTTGCGCTCTCGATGTCGACCGAATACTTTTCGGGACACGTTTCTTTCCAACTCCTCGTGCGCTTTGCCTACCAACTGAATCGTTTTCGATGGATACGGAAGGGTCAAAGTTGTTGAAAGTAATCGACTCCTTCGCGACGTCTTTATCGCCTACGTTACGAACGTAAGAAAGTTGCTCATTCACAAACGATTCTTTTCGAGTATAGTTTAAAATTGAAATTACAATTTTATTGAAATATACGAACGAAGGGAACCGTCTCGTTTCCCGTCTCGCTGTCGATCCAAAGTCTCTCCTCATGCGAGAGGTGCGCGTACGACGAGAGAATTTCGAAAAAGTAGCCGGCGTGTAGGAAGATCGATCGATCGCGAAGGCGCGTGTGGACGGCTGCGGTAAGGAAGAGGTTGCAAACCGCGACCTCGGGAGCAAGCGAAAATATTGACAGAAAACAACCGTCCGAAGTTAATTAAACTCGGTGAGCTGTGTTTCCCGGTGCCTTCGCTGCCCTCCACCGGCATACACTTCGAGTAGTAATTTCCTGATGGTGTGTACGTGGATCCTGGCTCGACCGAACGAAGTGGACAAACAGCAAGTTTCCCCAGCGGTACGTGTTCCTGATCCGAAATTGTGTTCATATATATAGATATATAGAAATCCCCGTTTCTCTGCGACTTTGCGCGATTTCCACGAGGGCCCACGCCATCGCCGCACAATGGTGCCTTTCGCCCTTTGAACGTAACTAGACCGCACTAACGATTATTATTACGGACAAATGTGATTTGTTAATTTGCAAAACTCGTCTCTTTTCCGACACGAGAAATTTTGTTGGATTTTACGTTCGAATGAAATATCGGGGGTCGTTGAACTGAACGTTCCCCGAAACGACAGTATTTTCTGGCAAACTGAAAGATCGACCACGAAAGTTAAAACCTCGAGGATTATTTCGTTCGTAAAGTGACGCCGAAAGGGTAAATCTCTTCTCCTGGGGAGCCGTTGAGAATTTCCAAGCGACGATCACGATGTTCCGGGAAGCTCGGGGTAT
>KQ435729.1:2821983-2848449 GCA_001276565.1 Melipona quadrifasciata | reverse complement strand
CCCCCGCTCGCCGGGAACCACCGAGCCGCCCATTCAAAAGAATTCGAATTAGGATATGCGCGCGGGGTGGGAAAAATTCCCACCCCTTATTGCCGCCGCGAGGAATCTTATTGCTTAGCGGCCTGCCGCTCGATTGATTGTGTCACATTTAACCGAGAGATGATGATGCGGTTCGCAAAAGTTGCAAAAATTTCGAGTCAATCGAGCATTTCAGTGAATTTTACAGTGTCTAATGACAGAAAAACTTGTATGACAGTGTTTAAAGACAGATATAGCGACCTGCTTGACATTTGTAAATTTATCCTTTCCGGAGATGATTTCATGTCGTGTGACGAGTGAAAAAGCGAGGTTGCTTTTTCCTCAAAAATCGTAAAAGTTCAAACGCGTGTAAAAACATTAAAACAATTTTCCCATGACTAAATTCACCGTGATTTTGAGGATTGAAATTTTCGCCTTACAACGAGTCTTTAAAACTTGCTATGCGATTTGTTTTTTAACTTGATTATTTTATTAAACTTGAAACATTAGGATTAGAGTGGCAAATAAAATTGTTCAGGCTTTGAGCAGTCGTTATAAAAAGGAGACCTCATTTTTCAAAATAATGATAGATCCAAGTGGAAAACGAATTTTTTAATATTTTTAATCACGTTTGAGAATTTTGACAATTCTTTAGAAAAGCAAATCGAATATCAAAGTAGAGACTTCACGTTCTAAAATGAGACCAAACGTTATATAAAGTTAAATATTATCGACAATTTTTCAAGACAGTTATGGTCTTCACTCTTAGTATAGTTTTACGACTTTATACTTGTTTCTTAACACTGGAACTACCAAAGCGGTTAAAATGACCAATTTATAATTTTCCTTAGAAATCTTACAAAAAGTAACATTGCATTTATCTTTCCTAAAACGCGCAGATAAAAACATTCGTACTTTATTGAACTATAACATTTTTCTATCTTTTTTGTTTTATTTTAATACCTCTGACGGAAATTTTATACTTTAACAATCGATGTAAAATAAAGTGAAGCTGAAGGCATGAAACTTCACAAATCGTAAAAGAGTGAAGTGCAGCATTTGCGAATTCATTTGCACGATTTTTTCGCTTTCTTGCTCGATTAATTCATCGAGACTCCCGCTAATTATTTGCTACCGAAGCTGTCATTAACCACGTCCACCTAGATAGCAAATAGGAGAATTAACCGGTCGAAAATTTGTTTTCACGAGCAACGAACGCGTAAAACGCTTCTTTCGGAGGACTCGACTTTTTTCTTTTCAATTGGCGTTTCTTCGAATTTCCGGCGTAAACTCGCTGGCTGCGCGATACTTTCCGAGGGGATTAATCGTAATTTATCGCCGGGAACGGCAGAACGGCGGTAATAATCGAGGCAGTGGAAACGCAATAATAGGATTCAGACGTCTTGCACACTTTGTACGCGATCGTTGCATCGCACGCCCTTCTCTCGTTAAAACAACGTACAATCGTATCTCCCGCGGGCAGATCCAACGGAAGCGTTCGACAAGCCAGACGAACGTCCCAGGAAGCGCCTTCTCCAGAAGAGTCCACCTCCATCTCGCAAGGAGATCGAAGATCTTTTCCCCTCGCCGGGTTACAAAGGAAGTTGATGCTGCTTTTATTAGCATATTAATCAAAAGATTTCTGCAGACGCCATTCGAGATAAATTCGTAACGACGGGTGTACAGTTGTACAGGTCGGAGTAAATTTAGCTCGAGACGTTCTCGACCTGTTTCAACTATTCTGACAGCGTAAATGTTACATAAACGTTCGTAATCGGATTTTTATGCAGATATATCTGCGATCGTCCAAATAGATGTTCTTAAACGTTTCGACGAACGGCTAGGATCGTTTCACCATTCGTCTAACAACATTCGAAACTTGGAGAAACTTGTGAAAAATACGAATCTTTAATATATTGTTAAGAAAAAATGGTTTTTTTCTTGCAAAACGGTATACGCCAGTAAATTCGTCGTTAAAAGAACACCAATTTCGTCTGTTTACACAAAAAACGGTGTCTTTGATCATTTCCGAGGTGTTTGACAAAATACCTTTGGTGTTTCGCACCCCCAACTTTAAGGGTAGTTTTCAACATCGACCATGGCGAATAAAAAATTTTTTGAAAACGATACATCAATGCCAAATTTCCGACTCTGTAAGTACAAGTTAGAGTTGCGTTAAATTTTCTACTGTTCAGTATTTTGCCATGATTTGCAAAAATTTGTCTCTGACAAAAGGACGCTCCGTTGGAAGATCTTCGCGTAATTTCTCGTGAATGATCACGATGAAAAAAACACTTGGCGTTCCCTGCGATTTTCCCGAAAAGGAGGTACGGTTAGGCTCGGCAGACAATAGTGGTATTTGTCTCGCGGTGCACGCAGCGGATCCACGTCGACAAAGTGGAAACGATCGTCGGGCGCATCGGGCGCATCGGGTCGCGGCTCGTTTGCGATTCGCCGGATAGTAGAAGCACCGGGTACCAAAAGGACCTCGCCGCTGCTTAAGCGCGACGCATTTACATTCCCGGGGCTACCGTTAGCCAACGAAGGAGCCGGCCTCCTTCGGCTGTGGATCCTCGTCCGAATCTGCATAAATATTCGCCGAGGAAGGAGGGCGGCAGCTTAATTTTTTGACACGTGTAATTCCATAGAGAGCGGGCCGTTAATGGACGTCTCGCGTACGCGTATGCAGATCGCTGGAAAGGAAGCCGATCGCTCGAAAACCAACGATCCGGTCGCGGCGGGGCCGGACAGCTGCGCTGTGTGTCAGGGGAACCCTCGCGATCCCTGTCGATCTCACTTAAGTGCTGATTAGCCGTTCCGAGGGCAATAGAGCGAAAGTCGGTGCGTATAATTCCTCGATGGTGTTCCTTTTTGCTCGGATCGGCCGATCCACGCCCAGACTTGGCGCCTTGGAGTTATTTTTCGATGAAGCGTGGCGTGCCGAGGTAACGACACCGGCGGCGTGGATGATTGAAAAAGGAAAGGTTCGTTCCCCCTCCCGTGCAGCGATCATTTCGAAGGGAACTAATCCCGCGTGGTATTGACAGAAACGATCATGCGCGCGTGGCTACAAAAATCATCGATATACGCCCGTTTTATTTCCTCGCAACGTTTACACGGCGATCAATTAAGCCCGGGTATATTAATTTTCTTATCGTCCGCCGACACTTTCGCCAACACGGACCGGAGAAATTTGATAGCAACCGTAATGAAAATAAAATGTGGAAATACCCGCGACGGCGCTGCAATTGGCAACGAGGTGTATCCGCTGTTAATTGGAATTAACATAAAGATACCCGGCAGCATCCGCGGGGCCAATACACGCGTAGCCGTAATCGTTTGTACACGGTAAAAATATGACAGCGCGGAGAAAGCCTGGTGGCCGTAAGAAAAAGAAAAAAAAAGAAAGAAAAAAGAAAAAAAAAAGAAAAAAAAAAGAAAAAAGGTGGGTATCTTGCGTGCTTAATGGACTTCCAAGCGGGCCGTTATCTTTCAATTTCAATCTCATATTAACCGGTAAAGTATAAATTACGAAGGCAATCGCGAACGATCTTCCAACCTCACGCTTCGCTTGGCCGTCCTCCTCGCGTAATTTATGGCGCATCGGTTCGCGATTTATCGCGATTTTATGGTTCACCGAGACGCCTATCGTCCCGCCGCGCCGGTGAGCTCGAGCCTCGCGTATTAGCCGAACGGCGAACAATTATCCTTAACGGCGGCAATAACACCGTTACGCACCCTGTGTCGCGCTTCCGAGTCACCACGGCCGGCCACCATTTTTCCTCGAAATTGCGCTCCTCGCGGTTCCGCTCCCGCGAAATTCAAATTTGTTCTTTCGACAATTGTCTGATTTCCAAAGTATTTACCTCTTGGATAAAACCTCGCGTTGTATATCTAAAAAATTACACAAACAACATCTATCGAGAATGTAACGAGAATGTTCGTTTCGAGTCGGCAGAACAACGAGAGATCATCATCACCAAACAAAAATCTTGTCAATGCCGTGGAATTTATAGACATTCGTCGTGTATCAGTACGAAAATACTGCGACTTATATTTGTACGAATACCGGAAGTAGCCTCGTCCTCTCGAGCCCCAATAATAGTACCTCCGTGGAATCATTCTCGATGGTCAGAAATATTCCTCAGTGGACTGGGGAATAAAACCTCTAAATGAAACTGCCGGTTAATGCACTACCGATTAATCGAATCAGCGGAGTATCTCGCGATTTCTTATTAAAAGAGACGACCACCTCTCTCCTTCGCTCTGAGCGACGCACCGTCGGAGCGTCCACGACACCGGCTATACGAAAATATCTCGACGGCAGGATCTGGCCATCGAGATCTAGCTAGAGGAGCGACTAGCTCCCCGGAATATTTCGCGCTAATTGTCAGAAGGTTATCGGCGATCTCATTATACGCATACCAGCTGCGTGTATCGTTGCGTTACGGTTGTACGCGGCTGAATCCTCGCCGGTCGTCCTCGCCGATGGATACACGGAGAGAGAAAGAGAGAGAGAGAGAGAGAGAGAGTGGGCAGAGGAGGCGAGCAGGGAGGTTTTACACGGGCGAACGTTCCCTACGCTCGTTTAGTTGGTTCGCGCGAACGAGGGTGATGTCACCGTGCCTGTTCGATCCGCTATCGCGAATTTTAATGATGGTGCAAATGTCTCGGCGGACCGGCGCTATATTATCTTGGAGTTTAGGCCGGATGCGAGGCCGCCCACGCTCGCCCCGGCCACCATTCCTCCGCTCGCTACTTACACTCGCCGAGCCTGTCCACGGAATTTTCGGCCTTTGTCTCTTTCTCTGACTCGCGCGGTCAGCTATATACCCAGCCTTTCCATTCTTTCCTCTCGCTCGTTCGCCTTCTCTCGCGCGTCGCGTTCCACGACGCTGCCGTTCTTTCCTGATGCATTTTTCATTCGGCTGACGAGCCGCGTCCCCCCTCCCCTCCCGACAGGGACGCTCTCGAAACTCGCGGCGAACGACTTCCAAGTCGTCGAATAATTCGATTCCTGCGTCTTCGAGGTTTCTAGCCGAATTCGAAAATAACGGAGATCAATTTTCATAGTCGCCGCGTGTAACGATGTTTACGATAAACGAACGCTTCGGAAATACGAGCCGCGTATTGCTCGAGAGTCTCCGCGGCGTGCAACGCCGCGAAACGCTCGAGATAGCAGACACGCCGAAGGGACGGACTCCGAGTCATTTGTATTCCGTGCCTTTCTCGCGTATCGTAGAATATGAAGAGGAGACCAAAAGGTACGATAGGATCGACCAAAAGGACGATCGTAGGGAGGGAATGGCACGAAGTTTCGAAGGATGATACGGTGGAAGTGAGAATTGTGGACGCGAAAGGACGCGAAAGGATCCAGCCCCGGGCTAAAAATATCCCGCGCTGTTCGCCCGTTCCCATTGTTCCCCGCAAAGAGACGTTTCGCTTCCCTTATCAAAAGCGCATCTTACATTTATAGAAATTCACGTTTGAGCGGCGTCACGAGCTAACCGTTAACATTAGTCAGATTTGTTCGGGCAGGTTTCTCTTCAACATTCGTCGAGGACTCCTTCCAGCCGATCTTCCACTTTTTCTTTTTCTTTCTCTTTTTCTTTCCCTTTTCCTTTTTCTCTTCCCCCCTCTTGTTTCTCTCCGTTTCTGGCTGCAGTTTAATCTTCTCGCCTTGTATCCACGCTTTCTCGGCCCTGTTCATTTTTTGTCTCTCATTTCGCTCTTTATCTTCGCGCTCGCTTCTTCTTTTCTCTTGTCTTCATCCGGACGCACGATGTTCGTCGCCGGGCATCTTTTTCCCTCCCGTGCATCGCTTTTTTCCATTTCTATCCTTGCCGGCTCGTTTTTCTCGATTTTTCGCCAATCTCTCTCGTTTCGTTTCGTTCGTTTCCTTTCATCCTTTCGACTTGCCTCTCTCGCGATAACAGAATCCGCCCGATCTTCCTTTATTCTCCTTTAACAGTAATCTGATAGTTGTTAAACGAGAATGTGTAGCGTCGAATTTAATTTACTTTAAAAGCATACGCTTGCACGGATAGCCGTCGTTTTTAGGTAAAATTTCACTTCTGTCAAAGAATTTTGGGGAAATCTGTGTAGTCGAGTAAATCTGAAAAGCAAGAATCTCCGAGATCTCGCAGAGTGGGTACTTTGACGCAGCATTTCTCCTCTTGTTGTTCGAATTGCGGGGCCGTCCGTCCGTTTCCGGTGGCGAGGCGCGAAGAAACGTTGCGCAACGAGGTGGCGTGGCTGCTCGAAGGGGTCGAACACACAATGGGGATAAATTATCGGCGTGGCGTGGAAGGTCAGCGATTCGAGCGGCGTCGTGAGCCACGGTGCCGATTACCGGTGACGTTAATTTAGCCGATGAAACGCGCGAAACGAGACTTACGAGGCACGAGAGATGGTGAATGAAAGGGAACGAGGGAAGGTGTACTCCACTCCAGGCAGAGATTCCACGCCGCGATCGGGGCCTGCCACGCCAGCAGAAAAACGACCAGCAGAACGGCTGTATCACGCGATTCCACCGGCAACTTCGTAAATTTCAATTTATACCCGTGTCCGCCGGCCCCTGTTCATCCGTTTAAGTGCCACGCGAACGCCGCTACTAACGCGCCAACGAAAAGCAGGTGATTCCTACACTAACGCCCCGACATGCACATCAAAAACATCGATCCTCTATCCTCCTATTCCATAAAACCAACTGTGGCATCCAATTTTATCGTCTCGCCTCCACGGTAACGCCTGTCCCCCTCCGTCGTTCAACGATCGCGGCATATTTTCGTCGCGAATTGTTTGCAAAATTTAGCGAGTCACTCGAGGCTGTTGCCATTTGTCCGAGGAGAGGTCGAAAATTTCTCGCATTCTAAAATATGGCAATAATTATATTGTGTATTATTGTATCCTTATTATTATTATTTATTTTATTATTTTATTATTGTTATAATTTACAATTTGTAACTTTTCGTGGAAATTTTTGCATTACATTTTCACGTGGAGACAGTTACATTTACAATTCTTCGTAAACCACGTTAGTAAAAGTTTGCGTTAAAAACTTGTCCCTGCGACTTGAATCGTCGCGAAAACGTTCGAACACCGTGACGTCGAGAAATTTTATTTTCAATTCCATAAACACTTACAACGACGTGAATTCGGGAAAAAGACAGTTCTTTTTCTAAAGAGAAAAATGGTAGAAAAATGAAAGAGAGAGGAAGGTTTCAGGAATGAGACCTGATTAATCTTCCACGCTTCGCGACGAGTCTGCGAGCAACTACCAATTAGAGTTTCAAGCGGGACACGAATCGCCGACATGATTCAATGAACTTTAACTCGCTGCTAATTCGCTAATCGCGCGAAACCTTACAACCGTTTCATTAAATAAACCGGGTCGTCGCGCTCGCTCTCGGTAGCTCGACGTTACTCGCGAATTACTGATTTACCATTGCCAGGATGCTGGCCGACAGGTGGCGAGTTGTTTCTTCGAGGCGTTAATTATTTGCCGTGCATCGGGCTTCGTAACAGGACGCCCCGGATGAAAATTTACGCGCGGCCCGCGATTGTGTCGACGAAACGCGTCGCGTCGCGTCGCTCGCCAGTTCGGTGAAAGCTGCGGTCAATTAATGCGAAACTGGTTGTAACGTTATCTGGAGAGACGGATAACAGACATTGTGCTCGTGTTGCAGACAACTCTGTCTCTAGTATCGAGCAGACTAAATAATATCCCCCCCCCTCCCCCAAGCAGTAGATTTATTCATTCGCATGCTGCATTAAGCTGCATTAAAATTCCTACGATCGTTTAATTAAAAAACCACGCCACGGTTTCCAACTATTTAATTAAAAATCGTCGATTGAACGGACATTTCGTCAACTCGTACGATTAATCGAACAAAGGTTTGAATGCTCGTTTGTCTACTAATAAAATTAACAAATAATGTTAAATTAGCGGATAACGATGTTATTCGCTTGAACCCGAGTACCACAGGTCCCTTCAATTCGAGCGATGCGAGCCAAAATGTGAAGAGGCAAAGTGCCAAAGTTAGAACTATCCACCTTAAAGTTCACGAAACAAAAATGTACTACAGAACTATTGATCTTCTCAAAGCGCCGAGTCGCGGACGCGCGCAATGAGAAAAATAAAATCTACGATCACCTTGTGCCGGATGCTTGACAGCGACGTCGAACGAGCGATACCGCTGCGTGCGACCTCTCGTTTAATCAAGGCCGAGTGTTTTACGCACGATCGTTAAAAACGAAACGGCTCGTGTTATACGCGAGTGCATAAACCCGAACGACGATACCTTTACCGGTCCGTTTTATTTAAATAAACTTAAACGACTGCCGAGATAGATCCTCGGCCTCCTCCGCGAAGCGACTCGACTGCAACGTGTTTTACGCGATCGTACATAGGAAGCAGTAAACTTTGTTTCCCGGACCGGTAATTAATCGCTTCGAGCTGTTTCTCTGTGTGCGTTTTTCTTCTTTTCTATTTTTAACAAGTAGCGCCATTTCGTAACGGTACGTCGATTAAAAGTCCAAAGCCACCGCGACGTGGCGGAGTTGCAAAAATCAATCAGGGGTCAAACTCGACGTGTTTTCGGTTATCTGGACAAGAGACGTGTCCAGATGTGGGCACGAAATTCAAAAGTCGGAGGATCGAAAGGAAAATTGTGTAGACAATATTCGATTTTCTCAGAAATAAAAGCTCGTGTGAAAACGTATCATCGAGCTACACTCGTATCCATTGTGCCGGGAGCAAGCAATCGGGCTGATCGACGAATCGATGAATACGAGACGCGGCTCTCAGGCTTCGTTCCTGCGAGACTCGCGACGTTCCGATCAACTGAATCGCAATGAGAGAAAAATATCCCTTACGCGGTTCTCGCTAATAGCGCATCGGCAAACAGCCTTATCGCCACCGTTGATCGGCCGGATCTACCGCGGGTTCGTCGCAAAAGTGATCGGTTTAATACTCGCGCGTCCCATTTACACTCGCAGAATGAATCACACGAGAACGACGATTGTCCGGATTGTGACGGAGAAGCAGCCTTGTACTAAATTTTAAAGCGACAAGAATCAAGTAAATAAATTTCGCGAGGACTACATTAGTAAAGAAAGACAACATTTCGTCCCTCTATGAGCAATGGAGACGTCGATGATTAAATCGTTAATCAAAATCAACGTAATTTTAAAAAAGAAAGTTGCATTGAATCTTCGATACATAGGAATCGGTAGTCATCGGTGATTAATACATTTCAAATCATTATTAAAAATTAACATAATTGAAAAAGAAAAATTGCAGTAAGTGTAGAAATCGTGAATCGTCGGGGATTAATACGCATTAAGTCGTCAATAAAAATTAACGTAGTCGAGACGGAAAAGTTGGATTAAATTTCCGATATGTAGAAATCATTAATCGTCGACGATCAATGATACGCTTTAAATGATTACCAAAGTTAAAAATTAACGCAACTAAAGAAGAAAAGTTACGTAGAAATCGTTGGAGAAACCGAAGACAGTGGCCGATTATTTCCCGCCAGCTGAATGGCTGTCTCATCCTCAAAGTCCGTCACACTTTACAGGCGAATCGTACGGCGCAGATCGTCTACGAATCACTCGCATCGGAAGATAACGTCTCGAAGATGGATTCTCGATAGTGGAAACGGTCATTAACGTCGCGTCAGAAGGCGAAAACGGCGTGGACCGGCGACGAAGGTTGTTGTCAGAGGCTGGTGGCCGGTGACGGACAGCCGGGCGAGGTCCGCTCGCTCGCGCGCGCGCGATCGCACGAAACAAGAAGAAGAGAAACGGAACCGCGCCGCGGCTAACTCGCGTGAACCGCGTAGGCCGCCTAACGAGCTCTGACCGGCGATGTGTACGACGTTCACTCTCCTCTCTCGCCATGCTCTCGTTATCCGAGCCCAACGCCGAGACCCACCGACCTGTACACGCGTGTGTCCACACGATACGTGCCCCTTAAACAGTGACTTAATCACCGGGCCGCATCTCAAGATCGCGCGGAAATCGCGCTGTTAAAGGTCGCCCCTCCTCTGCCGTGCCCCGATCGAAAATCCTTTCGACGAATGTGGCCGTCTTATTCCAGGAATCGTTAGATCAACCACCGGCTAGAAGCTTTTTCAAGCAACGCCCCCGGAGTGTTTTCTGGATTGTGCGCACGATCTCTTCCGAGGGGACCATGGTGCTCAGATCTGGCTAACTGCTCGGACTCTCTCTTTTGATAATTGCTCATAATTGTAACGAACGTATATATACATAATAGTAAGAAGAGAAAAAGAATTTCAGAAGAAGAAACTTCCAAAAACAGAGGCAGTCGTGAATCAGTCGACACTCGACACTGGAGCGAAAGTTTATAAAAGCTTAACGATTTACTCCTGTACATTGCTTAAATTCACAATGCACGTTGATGATTCCCTTAAATACGCTACGTGGTAAATCAATTGCTGACAGATGATGCAAAACAAGTTTCCGAAAAGAAAGTCGTAGGTATCTTACAGTAAAAATAAAAAAAAAATAAAAATAAAAAACTGCAGTTGTACCCCAGTACGATTTGTTTCACTGAAAGGACCAGAAGTAACATAAAAATAAAAAACTGCAGTTGTACCCCAGTACGATTTGTTTCACCGAAAGGACCAGAAGCAATTGTTCTGACTGGGAAATGAAGACAACCTTTTTTGCCATAAAATTTTATTGACATGCAAACATTTGAATCGATACAAAATAAATTACAGGCGCGATCACGTGACCACGCCCCCTTATGAATCACGTGACCCAAATCAACCAATCGCTAATTTTCGTTGCACTAGCGTGAAAAGGCCCGATTTTCTGCGTTACTCCCGCTAAAATCACTTTCAGTGATAAAATAAACATAAAAATTATTCTCCAAGTATCAACAAATACTCCCCCGATGCGTTCTGTCGAAGAAATTTTCAAGGAACGTCGACGAAATTGCACGTTTCCAGAGTCGAACGGAACGCGATCGTTGCGCGGCACACGCAGATTGATAAATCGATCGAGAGGGAAGGGACGGTGGCGGTGTATCGCGCATCAGGAGCACGATGCGGTCGCAGCCGCGACGTGGCAAGGCGTCGGAAACGGCGATGCAAGGAAAAAACCGTTCCCCTCGATTCCATCCATTGAACGTCAGCCAGCCAGGCAGCATCGTTACCGGGCTGCAACAATACGTACGCGAAAGAACTTGGAATTCTGAGTTGACGACGCTCACCGCGTTGGCCACCTCGCCGCACGTTCTTTGATAAATTGATTCCAGGTGTAAGAGTGTCCTTGCCATCGTCGTCGTCGTCGTCGTCGTCGTCGTCGTCGTCGTTCTCGTCGTTCTCGTCGTTCTCGTCGTCGTTCTCGTCGTCGTTGTCGCCGCGAGTGTGCGCGTTTTCAGCCGAGTAACGATGCCGGTCGGTCATTGTCTCAGGTATTATCGAGACGGGCATCTCTCGACGCCTCTTCCAGTTGCGGGGGCGAACGGGATCCGTCTTCCATTTTTTTTTTCTTTTCTTTCCCTCTCGTTTCTTTTCCTTTCTCTCTTTCTTCCCTTTTTGTTTGCGTTTGTGCTTTTCTTTTCTTCTCTCTCGCGCCCCCTTTTCTTTCGCTCGCACGTTCGTTTCCTCGTCTGGCCTCGAAGAACGAGAACGAACGCCAGAAGAAAAGCGCCGCGCCACCGACTCTTGGGCTATTCTTTCAACCGGTGGAAACAGAAGGGTGTCGGCTCGCTAGGTCGACCAAGCGGAAAATTATAAATAATGACGAGCCTTTAACGCTCTCGTCGGATCTTGCCCTCGACCTGACGATAGCGTGGTGACAGGGGGTGGCGAAAAGGTTTTTCGGGGGTATCGGCGATAGGTGATAGGTGGCTTCGTTCGATCAGCAAGTGCCAGCATGGTGACCGATATTTAAAACGAAAGCAATTTCCGCGAAAGCGATTGTTCGGAACGAATCGTAAAAGGTAACCGTTGATCCAAATATCGGTAACGATATGCGCAGAGGATTGTAATAAGAAAAAATATCTACAGACTGTTCCGAATTTGAATGTCGTAAACTTTGGAAACGCATAGAGGACCGACGAACGACCCAATTGTAAGAGAGAGTTTCTATTTTGAAGAAAATTGCGAAAAAAGAAACAGAGAAGTCTTCGTTTCTCACCATGTTTATTTGCACTTGTACATCCATTTAATGATGATACTTACTTTTCGCTAATATCCTGTAGCGATGCAAGCATATGAATGAAGATTGAACATTGACGAGCTCTGATTATAGCTTAAGTTAGTTGTTTGAACAATGTCCGATCTCTTGAATCGATCGGCTATGCGAACTTAGCGAATAAGAGAGGAAATGAAAATATTTTTCTTCCTTCTGTCGCGATTTTCTCTAAAATGGTGCAAAAGAAAAAAAGAACGAGCAAGAATCTCCAAAAGAAATTTTTCCATTTTCTACACACTCCCAAAGACGTTCGATATTTAAATTATAATAAATAAAAAGTTGTAAATTTTCACACGCAGCAATCGATGTGCTCAGGGCTCCCGAGAGTTTAACCCGAAGCCAGAGGCCAGTGAAATGAAACACTCGGCGACTCGGAGATCGGTAGCTTTCCGTTTCGAAACGATTCCACGGTGAGACGGCTGTTGGTCTTGATATTCAAAGTTAAAATACGCAAAAAGCAGCGGCAATCAAGTACCCTATTTGCAGGAGCAAGGCTCGAACGCCATAACCGGCGCCTCTATCGGGACGCGAGGGACCGAGATCGTCCACTTTCGATCCGGCCACAACTCCATCAAGCGTAATCTGCATCCAATCAAGGAGCTCGTCCGCTGGTTGGATGGTGTGACTCGACATATAGAGAAGGATTCGTGCCGAGAGAGCCGTTTCCACGAACGGCCGAGCCGACATCTCCTTAACGATCGACCCGCTGTGTATCGGCAAGGATAATCGTCGCATCCGGTGCAAGGAGACGAGACGAGAGGAGCCGCGGCGCTCTCGTTATCGCGCCACGTTCGTCGTTTGTGCGTGCGTGCGTGCCCGCGCGGTTTCACGCCTCCCCCAACTCTTCTCGGTTCTTTGTCCTTTTTCTCGCGAAACCACCTCCTTTTCGGCAGATTCTTTTTTTTTTTTTTTTACAAAAGAGGAGAATTTACAGAATTCGTTGCTCCTTGCAAAGGTGTACAAGTATTTACGAAACTTGAACAATCGCAAATCGCTGGCAATGTAAAATACAATTCAAACGAATCTGTTTAATTTAATCTCAACGCGTATTATATATATGTGTGTGATATCGATAAGAAACAATATTATAAGATTGACCAAACGACTTTAAAATATGTCTGCTCGTTGTTGAAATTTTAGAACAATCGAAATACGCGTGGAGAGAGGAAGTTTATGCAGATTTTACGAGGCATCGGCACATTTAAAAATTCTGAATTTGCATTAAAAATACAAATTCAGAATGCAAATTCAGCTAGATTAGGAAAAAGTTGATCAATTGGTAACTCGTCGAGACGCAACAAAAATATCCAACTTTTCGTACGATTACGTCGATTATTTATGCACGGCGGTGGTGGTGCGCGGTTGAGAATTAAAAGAGGAATTTCATTAGAACGGCTTATTAAATGTAGAGATGCAGCTTGAATAAGTTTCAAATGAAACATATCACTTTGAGAGAACTGCTGACTGATTAGGCTGATTAGACAGAAACGTTGGTGTATATTTGTATCAATGGCTTCCGGTAACGGTGACGCGAAACTGGCTTCGTCCGCTGACGTAGTACCGTAATAATTAATCCGCGACCACGTACCCGATAACCGGTAAACAAGCAAATTCCAGAAACCATTCCGCTTATCTTCGATTAACGTTGAAGCGGAAGGATGATGTCGTGTAACCTCGATTTCGTTTAATTCGACGCAGCTCTATAAAGAGATCCAGTCTCTGTATCGGGCGCGCGTGGAATAATCGCGAGACAAACACGCGTTCTGTCCGCCGGGCAAAACGCCGCCACTTATCGAGTCGGCGATACGTGTTTCTCGAGATGCTCTTTATACTTCCAAGCCAAGCTGATTTTTGATAATCGATTCGACGAAAAAAGATCGCGTATTTTTTAGAGAGTGGAACGGAAACAGAAAACCCCTAACAATTATTTCGATTTTTTCGCTACTCGACGAGAGACGAATTTATCCTAAACGTCGCAGTATGTAATTATTTAGATCTTTTGGGACTCATTGGCCAATAAACATTTATTGAGAGCCGCGCAAAGTTTACATATTTTTTTTCTTTTTATCACTTCGATGCAATCTATATTATGTGTGAGGATATTAAATTTGATTACGAAACAATGCATCGATTAGAAAAATATATTTGTATCAATGAAAAAGATATGAAAATTCAGTTCATCGATATCTGGTTCGATACAGGTGTAGTGGCAGTACGAAGATTATTTTCAAGATGCTCGTCTAAAATTTTTCTTCTTATTTTATTTTTTGTGTGCTTCGCATGAGAAAAAAATCTGCTCGCAAATGTTCTTTCTCCTGACAGGTGTTTTTTTTATAAAAGTCTAAATTATAAAGACACTTGGATAAATTTTTCCTTGAATTGTATATCTGATTGCAACTCAATACACTTCGAGTGGCAAATATGCCAGCCATCTAAAAAATTTATTCTTCTGTTGGCTCTTGGAAATTATTCGTGATTAGTCGCTCTGAAGCTAAATTAAGAAAAAAGATATTGTGATTAAAATGATAAAATTCTTTTGGACACACCTGATTTAGAAGAGACGGGGGACATCTCGGGGAACTTGGTTTCGCGAGACGCGTTATTGCTAACGAACGGCGAGGCGGTAGCGTTCGGATGAAAAATTAATGAAGGAAGGCAGAGAGGAATACGGATGTTTTGGGTACGAGGGAAAATAAAAGTTTCGGGCCACGAGGGCCCGTGTCATGTAATCTTAATCGGTAAATGAGACATAACCAGTTCGAGGACGGTGTTTGTGTCCATTAACCGCATACCCGGCCATTAAACCATGCCCATAAAGGTCTCCGAAACCTCGGCGTGTTTTCTCGAAACCAGAGACCGAGCGAAACACGCTCCAAGATGTGGAAGAGCACGTTGACGAAAGGGAGAAGCAGGCCCGGAGGACCGCGACTTGGCGCGGTAACCGGACCCCGGGTGTATCTTAACCCGAACTAAAAATGGATCCGGAAAGCTTGAAAACATCCTCCGTACCCCATAGTCTGAAAAACGAAGGATTAATCTCTATCTTAACGAATCAAGCGTTGTCCGCTTCGCGACAACAATTTCAAAATTTACGATTTTAGCAATTGCCAAATTACCAAGGAATCTCAGAAAGATTTTCAGCTTCTCTCTGGTATAAAGATATAAGGGGTATCGTCGCTGTTGCACCCTGTGACCTTAAAGATACCCGATAGCAGAGGGGGGCGAAGAAAGAAACTTGGTATTTTTTCGGAGAGCTAGGCGCGAGAGAGGACGAGGAAGCGCGGAATGGCGGATGTTGCGCGAGCGGCGGGGGCGGATGGTGTACGTAGTACGTAGAGCGGCGGACGGGACTCCGGCAGAAGTCTGAGCGAGCGATGTTTCGCATTTATAACGAAAGACATCGGTGGAAAGCGTGGAGAGGCAGGCGGTGGGACGAGGGAGGCAGGAAGGGACGGATAGTAGACGGTCGTCCGAATACACACGGGGCGAAACACAGAGAGAGAGAGCGCGGCGTGGCCGTTGCAGCCGCGGTCATCTCGTCGGGAAGAGTCGGGATGCAGCCTCCCTCTTCTGGCACTCGCGGTGATCGGACACCGGGAGTATCCGGAGAGGTATTCGAGACTCTTGTAGCCTGTCCTCGGTGGATGGACCACGGGGAGTACGGCGGTGGGTGAGCACCGAGGCGAAGGTGGAGGGACTCGCGGCGCATCAAAGGCCGCCGCCACCAGGATATAGGGTTACCGACTCGCCATAGGCCAGGTTATTCCTCCTAATAGCCTGTATTGGGTTAGGACGGCTGTATATAGCCAGTTTCGTTTCGTTTCGTTTCGTTTCGTTTCGTTTCTTTCTCTCCCATCTACCCTGTCCCAGCGAGATCCTTTCGTCCAGCGTCCTCTCTCCTTCTCGCCCTTCTCACCTCGTCTATATATCGGTCGACTCGCCTCCTTCTTCTATTTCCTTGCCATCCGACTCTCGCGAGTCCTCCGCAGCGAGAACTACTGCAGCGTCCTCCTCTTCCTCCCCTATTCGTGGCCGGCCAAGCGTGAGCTGTAGACACGACGCGACGCGTCGTCGGCTCGACAATGCCTCGCCTCCTTTCGGGCCCCTCGTCGCCCGGAGCGTATACATCCACTCCAACAGGAGGCCCTCCTCGGGCCCCGACGCTTCTTCCTCGCCACGTAGATGAAAGCCACGGGATCGGGCTGCTTCAAAAAACAGGTGTCGAGAGTCGCGCGCTCTTTCACCGACACTGCTCTTCTTCGCCCGCTCTGGAGCGGGGGCGCGTGTAACCACGAGAACACGGTCGTCACGCGGCTCCGCTTAATCCCTCTTAATCTACGTCTAGACTTACTTATTGTTAGACGAAATCCGAAGGAACTCGTAATCACGTTGCACGGAAAAATCGAAGCGCTGGGATCAGAGATCCCCGCACGAGACCAGTCGCACGAATCCCTCCTCCTCCTAAAGGCGTTGCTGCAACCACGATGCGATTCGAAGCGAACGGCGAAACTCTAACGCATCGAGTGAGTTATTTTTATCGATCAAAGGTGCGCGAGGGTGTCGACAACAAGAGCCGACCGATCGATCAATCGGCGAATAACTCGTCGCGAGCTGACTGCGAATTTTCACCACTGACGCGCCACGTTGCAACCGTGATCGACTAGCAAGCAGTCTCGTCGTTGTCCGATATATATATATATCCGATACATGTATATATATATATTAAGCAGGGTTAATTAAAAGCGGGGAACCGGTTCCGTTTAACAGGAAATTATAATGCAGAACTAATTACGTGGATCACTCGGTGATGCAGCGAGTTTTCTAAGGACGCCTCACAAAAAGAAGTCGCCCAAGGATAGTGCATCTGCGTATCGTGAAAATCGTAAATCGATGAATGTCGCTCTCTCGAGAAAGGAGATCGTCGACGACGATCAAAAGCCGGACGGAGGAAATACGCGTTGACCTAATTGTACGCCGTTTGACGCCGTTTGAGTAAATTGGTAGACGCTCGTTTCGGAGCGCGATGGCTATTATAATTCAAAGTGTTAATGAGAGGTTTCTCGCTCGGCGCCAAGAGTTCATCCGCGCGGCGCTTCATAAATCACGGATCATGCGCGGAGATCGGTGGATATTTCTACGCGTTGCGAAACAATTTTACGATCTCGCGATTAATGTTTCCAACAACCGCAGAAAAAAAGTGCATTTTATCGCAATCGTATCAGTTAAAGATTCAATAATTTCCATTGAAACTTTACGCTGTCGTTCTTCTGCAAACTTGAATAATATTATTCAAATACTTTTGTCCATCGATAAAGTGTCAACCAATTATTCCATTTCCACACGTTAATGGACGTCGATGATCAACTTCTCTCGTCCAACGGGGATTGTTTGATATCCAATAATGTAAATTGTCAAAAAGTTTAGAAATTCCTAATTTGTCACGCTGGGCTGAAGCCCGTGTCATAAACGTTTACATATTTTTACCCTTAACGCTCCTATTTTTATAAAACTCATGCACGAATTTCAATAATTGCAGAATTCGCGACTAACAAAATGAATTGCCCGAATGTGACCAACTCTACATCCGAATGTAAAGTAATGACACCTGGTGTTTAAACATTGTCGAATCCTCTGACGATACCACGAAATCATCGTAAAACATCTCCTTAACTATTAGGTTTACTTTTTCTTACTTTTCTAACGTTCTTTCAATTATGACGGAAAACAACATATGTAGTTTAATTTAAAATAGAATAGGGGTGACCTTGAAAATTTCGAAGCCCCTCAACACGCGCAAAAAATTGATACGCCTCCCTTAAAACCACACAACAATTCTTCGTTAGACTCATTTTCACAATTAAAAAGTTATCTCAGGCGTGCGAGTTACGCGAATCACCTGTACATCTTCAAAGAAAAAAATCCGAAAACACGCCGAGTCGTCGCGCCGATGAAATAAACGACCAGCGTGTCCAACAAACGACGGAATAAAGAAGATTCGATTGCTCTCGCGAGAGTTTCGCGGCGATTTCAGAAGCGACTTCAGCTCTCGGCTGGATTTAAAGTCTCGCCGGAGGCCAAAAGCTGGGATTTCACGGTGGTCCCAGGCTGGAATTAGTCGGACAATTTGAGCGGGTTGCACAGTTCGCGCTTCCTCGGCGTCAGGCCGGATAAATTAAAGCGGCGGAGGAGCACGAGGAGGAGCTGCTCCGTCGAGCCCGATCCCCAACTCTGTGTTAGAATGACGGATCCGTTCGAGGGGCCATTTAGTCTATAGATACCGATCTCGACCGGGGCACCGGCCACTCTCCTATCGCTGGAATCTTAGGCGACGAGAGCTGCCTTGATCCAAACCGCCGAGCCAAGTCAAACTGACCAGTCGTTTCCTGCGAGAACGGAGCAGCCAAGTGGCTAGTGTCGTTTATTTCGATTCGCGCGAATAAGAATTTGTAGACAATTCTGAAACTCGAAATTGGGTTATCGACGAATATGTACCACTTGCAACGTGGATGTGTTCTAAACTCACAATGAATGGATTTTTAGACATTTTTTTTTTGCATCCCCCGAGTATAGACCACTTGGAAAATTTACAACCAGGCCTCTCATAAATCTCAGTCAGTTCTGAGTGCGTGGAGTGCAAGCAATTGTCTTGTAAACACGCGCGTACGAGTTAAGTATCGTGCAGTCAACGGGATGGTTTCCAGAAGGTGACGTTTTCCAGACCTGCAACATCACGGAATAGTGATTTCAAAGAGAAATTGAGAAATGAGAGTTACTCGTTTCCCGCGTCGATGGGGATGACCTTTCAAGCAGTGGCACACGATCGATACCATATGATCAAAATTGTCAAAACTACTACGTTCAAGTACAAGTAAAAGTAGCTTTCGCGATTCGATAAATTTCACTTTCAATGTTTTTCATCGTGTCGCGATAAAGAAATGCAAGAAATAAAATCATTTAGAAACCTGTCCAACGATACGTTAAAGCTCACTGTCGATTAAGAAGTAACTACGCGTTGCTTCCAAGTTCGACAACATTCAACCCTGCCACGACTCTTTGGCCGCGAGATACGCCGAGGAAATCGTAGCAGAGGGCAGCTACCACAGCTAGGTGGTTGCACGTTGGTTCGTAGGACGGCAGCTAAGCAGGTTATCTTCGTTGAGTTGCTGAAAGCGAGGGACGGGGATCGAGTAGGTGGGGGAGGGGGAGAGGCGAAACGGGTGGGCGAGGAAGATATTAGCGAGACAAATAACTGGGTAGGTTAGGGGGGCGCGAACGTGTCGGCGAGGCGAATGTGCATCGAGGCCGGCGGAGGAGACGGCGGTGGTGTTAGTTTCGGATTGGTAGGACACGCGGGAAGGTTAGCGAAAGAGGCTTGGCACTGTGCAGTGTAAAGCGAGTAACCAAGTGAGCGCAGTATGCTTGTACGCGGCTCATGGCAGCTACTATGCGAATAAGCGAAGCTTAGTCCCCCGTATTAGCATATGAGCGCTGCCTAATTAACGCCCCGACCGCCGTCGCCGACGGGGCATTAAATAATGTAAACCTGGAACCTCGCCATTGTCTTACCTAAAGCCGTGCGTAAAACTCGGGTTAAGTCGGGCAGAATCGTTACCAGATTTCCAAGCTGCCTCCGGCTAATCTCTCTCTCTCCTGGTTTCTGCCCGAGCTTCCGGGATAAATAAGAATCTCCTCCCTGCTAATTTGTGTACTCTGCTGATTGAAACGAGGCCGTCGTGGATTTAATCAGATGTGAATGTCATACGTGCAAGGCACGCGCGATGGAGTTTTAATTGACACGAGTGGTTTAATGACGTTTTGACGTAATTCGCAATTGCGTAACGCAAACGCGGAGAAACGCAGAGAGAGAGAGAGAGAGAGAGAACTCTCGCGTACCTGTAATTTGCCTGTGTTTATCTCGGAGCTGTCTCGAGCTGACACGGCTCGCGTTGCAAATTTTTCGCGACGACGCGTTGAAAATTTCGATTTTTTACACGCTCTTCAAGCGCGGATGGAGATAAGTGCAATTGCGCGACTTTGACGATCGCGTACAACGAAACGAATGGAGAGCGGAGAGCAGAGCTCGTTGAGAGAGGGAACGGGGCCCGCGAGACTCTCGGTCGATTTTCAAAGTTCGTGGCAGCGCTTGAACTGGTCGCGGCGGCGGCATATTGTCAGGCGATAAAACGAAGCTGGCAGAAGGAAGGCGGCGGGAATAAATTTATGAATGCTGGAACCCGGGGCTGGCTGCATTCCACGCGGCCTGTGCTCGACACACTGAATTGTCGCTCTCATTAGCGACTCGGCCCGTTTCTCTCTCTCTCTCTCTCTCTCTCTCTCTCTCTCTCGCTGTCTGGTCGTCTGGTTGCACGTTCGTCCGCCTCCGCGGGGCCTGGTCCCTCACCTTTCTCACCCTTTCAACCTCTCTTTTGCTCTTTTGCCCCCCCCCGTCCCCCGGTTCCTTCGTCGTCCCGACAACCGATTGATATGCGTCGCGCGGCCTTTCGAGTTCATTTCCAGAACCGCGCTAATCTCGCTCGGCTCTAATGAATTTTAATCGAGACACCGCGTTGCGCCACGTCGAGAGGGTTCGACGCTCGGCCGCGATCGCGACGCGAAAACGTCCCCCGTTAATTGGGGTGTGCGAGCCGGGCGTGGGCGGATCACCGGGCAAATATGAGGTCGTAAACGTACGTTTGCTCGGCAAACAAGAGGAAAGAGACGCACGCGATCGCGACGTCGCTCGACGTTGACCACCGGTATCTCCCGGACGTATCGAGGTGAATTAAGAGAACAGCGTTCGGATGTTTCTCGCTTTTTCGGGAATGGAGGATCGTGATTAGCTTTCACCAGATCTCTCTGCGTATCGCGGTTGATTAAACGCACGCACGCACACGGCGTAGATTTGCCGAAATCTACGATTGACACGCGAGATACCGTGTCGTAAGTTGGGGAAAGTGAAATAAAATTTCGTTTCGCCGATTCGACGCAACCGCTCGGATTCCGATAAATCGCGTCGACTGACGGGCTTGAGTAACCTCTCTCTCTTTCTCTTTCTTTTGAATCGAGAGCGAAATGGAAGGATACACGAATTGGCCTGGCGGAACAAGAAACACGTACATAGGTACGGTATGGCTCGGCACAGTGGCGTGGCGAAATCGCATCGGCCGAATTCCGCGTTGTAAAATCGCGCGGCGTAGCAGGCAAAAACGCGCGAAGCCCGCCGCCAGCGCGATAATAATTCATAGGCGCGACCCATAGAGAAGTGTATTGCGCCCGGTGTACACGATCCGTGCGGCGGGCCAGACAATGGCAGAGATTGCAGCGTCGATGGTTTTCCATGTACGGTGGCTCCGTGACACGAAACATTCTGCGCGTGCCTCTCCGCGCTCGCGTCGCCTCTAAATCCTCGCTTTCGAAGATTTGCGCCGATTCGCCGCCTCGCCTCGTCGATAAATCTCCTACCCCCGCCGCGCCGTTTCGTATTTCGCGCGTTTCCTCTTTTTTTTTTCTCCCCTCCTCTTTCTCTCTCTTCGGTTAGTATCATGAATATTTTCTTTTTTTTTTTCGTCTTACGTTAGAGTGGATAAAATCGTTATTGGTCCGCGAATCGAAGATGAACGTTGTTATTATTTCTGGATATCGCGGAAAATTAATCGACAAGTGCTCCTCGTCCAGAGTACGTTCTAAAAATCTTCGAGAGTTCGTAAGAAACGTTCACATAATTAATTACAGACGACAGAAAATTCGAACGGTTCCTTGGACGAGTATTATTACTATCATTGCGGGAAATTAATCAACAAGTGCTGAGAACGTTCTAAAAATTTTCGAGAGTCCAGAGAGACAAGAAGATGCTTGTCAACGAGGTATCACACGATCAATTACAGACGACAGAAATTCAAACGTCAGATAATGTCGCGGTAAAAGCAGAAACGCGAGGTACAACAGCGTTTGGCTACTTGAAAAAACAACCATGTACGATTCCCAGTTCCGGCGCATGTGCACACCTGTGTCGTGCGCCAGACGATGAAACTTTCGCCCGACGAGTTCCGGCCTTTCGACGTACGATCGAACAGGCTCGCCGGATAAACTACCAGCTAGAGATTTTAATTAAATCCACCAGCTTCTAATGAACAATCCGCTGACAATCGCCGTGTTATCCTTCGGAACGAAGCACGAGGAGACGAAACGAGCTAGAATGAATGGATTCGTTCTGTTCGCCGTGGAAAGATATCGCGCTTCCAACGTCCGCGCGACTGTCGTAAAGATAGCCTCCTCGAACGAAACTCGCGTTATTTTCTAGGTCACCGAGTCACGCTCGAGGAGGAAAAATTACGATACGACCTCTTGGGAAACGGCTTTCGCTCGTGGAACACGCCGGAAATACTCGGTTGAATGGAGATTCGGCTGAAAGCCGAGTCGGAGGACACGATTAAGACGTTTTCTCTCGCTCGTGCGGATGCTCCTGGCAATGGGATACCCGTCGTAGGTCGGCCCCGCTATTCACGAATGAATCGGGGATCAATTTACGCGACGTGAAATCGACAGGCTGGCGAACGGCAATCGCTCGCAGCGATTTCGATGAGCGGAAACGAACGTGACACTGCCTCTCGGCTATACGGAATGACCAGAGTTTCGTTAACGAGGCCCCAGTTTTCTGCCCTGGTTTGTTATATCGTCGTTCGTCGACGATAGGAAAATGTCTTATACGTTATTACGGCTCTGAATTTTTTGAGGCTCTTTCGCAAGAAACGTAAGAAGGATTGATTCATTGCACGCGTAACATTCATTCTTCTGAACGTTTGAAACGTTTTAACTTCCAATTTCAGATTTCACGAAAATTTTTAAATTAAATTTTAATACAGTGTTACTAGCTACGTGGAAATGTGCAAATTGGGAGCCAATCGATAGATATTAACCTTCTTGGTACTTTTTACCAATTTTTCTATACACGTAAGGTCTCAACAGTGCAGAAAATTTCTGAAATTCTAAAAGTTCTTAATTTGACACGCTGAGTCTAGAGCACGTGTCATAAATAGTACGTACCGTTAGCTTTAACAAATAGTTCTGTGCGTTTCATACACTCTAACAGTAGATAACGATACAAACCTAATCAGAACATAAAACCACCAAAAGTGTAGAACGTTAAATATTTATATCGAACATGAATTATGAACATCTCAGTATGAAACACAATGTGAGTTCATCAATATTCGTAATATTCGTAATACTCCGAAGAGGTTTTCGAATAGTACATATATTTCGAATTCGTCTTCACATTCGTTTTCACGTGATACAAAAACAAAAAAATAAAAATCCATTTGGCTATTATTATTTTTATTTAAAAAAGTAAAAGTCGTCTTCGATTCTCTAAGGACAGTATAACTGTTTTCATCTTTCCATAGCATCTGCCATTTTTACTAGAATGATCATTCTTGTATATCATCTAGAAGTACAAAGCACAGATTGTATGTCGTTCAATAGAAATATTTTCAAAAATCGAAATGTTCAAATGTACGAAGCATGAGAAAAATGAGACAAAACTCGGAATTATCGGAGCCGATATAACATAATCTTGGCTCTTGGATACTAAAGAGGTTAAAAAGGCACAGTTACTACGAGGTATAGTCGGTATATTAAAATAAATATATCAAAGAGCATGTAGAGAAGAAGACATTGAAGTTTAGAAATATTTCCCATATATATCACAAAAAAAAAAAAAAAAAAAAATAAAAAATTTTCGACAGAAAAAGAATTTTTTGAAAAAGGTAGAAAGATCAGATGGAAAATCGTGGTTTGGTTCGGCGGCAGGCCGTTTCAAATTTGGCGAGGGGCCTTGGCGGCGGACGTGCGCGCCACCGCGACAACAAACAGAAGGACACTTCCTTCGCTGCTGCGAACACGGAATACCTAATTGCACGCCACGTCGACACGGTCCTCCTCTTGGTTCTCGCGCTGCTAGGTGCCAGCACGCGTTAATGACGCGTGTGTATTAAAAACGCGGCCGACTTAAAATAAACGGGCCTGCGAGCCGCGGTGATTGATGAGGGAACGGTGCGCGCCCGATCCGTTTCAAGCAGCCAAGGAATCACCGAGCTGCCACGCCGGCTAAATCCCGCGCCCAGCGATTTGTGCTCGCCTCGTTTGCCTCGCTGACGCCGCGCGTCGCCTTCGTTTCTTCCCATTTGAGGTCGCGGATCGTTTGCGTTGCCTTTTTCTAAAAACAGAACGTTCGAGATGCGGGGGACGGAGCAGCAGGATTTAAGGAATCGCGAGAGTCTTGCGCAGAGAGGTTGAAAGAAGTGACAAACACTGAAATGAAGGAATACTCGTTTGTTTAAAACAAAGAAACTTGCGTAAGTCGACTAAGAAATTCATCTGGCGCAATTTGATATAAATACATAATAGACAGATTCTTAAATATTACTACAAAAAATATATAGTAATATGTAAAAATATTTTATCAATGTGAATTGAAAAAGTGCATGTATGCATTGTACAAAGTTTTCTTGTCGCTCCAAAAATGTGCGGGCCGTGTGTTTCGATGGTTACACAATTGTAAAATATTTACATAATTTATTACGTATTTACTCGTTGAGCCAGCTGGTGCACTTAAAGTATTTACGTCATTTATCACGTAATATTTACGATCAATTATGCAAAACGAACAGAGAACGCAGTAACGCTTTATTGATCAATAGGAAAACGATAGATCAAAGATCAATTGCGACAAAATACGACGTTTGGAACATCCGCGTGAAGAAGTGTGAGAAAGGCGAAGGGTGCGCGAGGCGCCACCACGTGACTTCCGTCGCACGCCGTAGCCACGGATCCGTCAACGTAACGATCTTGGTGACGCGTCGGTTCTTTCCGTGGCGAAGATGAAGTGGAACGCAGGGTGACAGAAAGGAGCCGGAGTCGTTTGTCTGGCAGCGATCGTTAGGCGCGCCCTCGCCGGCTGTCACGAATTATCCCCCGTTATTTTAACGAATCGCGTCTAATTATTTATAATTAATTGTCCGCCGGATGGAATAGACGATGGAATAGATCGAAGATCCGTGCATCCGTGCGATATCGCGCGTAATTTGTAATGTCGATCCTCTCGTCCGCCTCGGCTTCCTACGCATAAACGCATCAATCTTTGTCTTTTTGCCGGAACCAAAAAACTCGTGGGAGAGACGAGATGATTCTCTCCCTCTCTTTTATGTATATATATATATATATATATAATCATTCCGTAGTACTCGACTCGGATTTCTACGACCTTCCGGAACGAAACGAAACGTTTGTATTATGTATGACGTTATTTACAAAGTTCGTTGAGTCTTTCGTTTGTGAAAAATTATTGTACGAATAGAGGGGCTAAAAAAGCGCTAAAAAAAGCGATCTTGGTTTCCTGTCACCCGCGGAATGTAACCTATCTCTCGCGTTTTAAGAGGAACTTGCTGTAGTTTAAACATTGTTCGGAATCACAAAACGGACTAACATCACATAGTGTACCGTGGAATAATAGAATTCTTGTCATCATTTCTTATAGTAGAGTTAAGATTATTATTACTTCTTTTGTCAAGATACATTAATTCTTATACCTTAATACACTGCAGGGTAATAGAATTTTTTTTCCACCAACCGTGTGTGACGCAAGATTGCTAACGCGAACGTGACACGATGCTACAAAAATATCACCGAGCGAAACGAGTTCCGTTTTCTCGACATTACAATCGTTGCGAACGTAGAATTCGTATCTCGAGAAACGTCGATACTTTCAATCGATCCTCGCGACGATTAATTTCAAAATTGTCCAGAACTAGGGAAAACGACTTTGTCTAACATCATATATTTATATGCGATAGATGGAATTCTTTCCAACCTCGTGACGCAAGATTGATAACGCGAACGTGACACGATGTTACAGAAATACACATCGCCGAACGAAACGAGTTCCACTTTCTCGAGAAAGAATACCGTGGCCACGATAACCTCTTCCGTTGGAGCCTTGCCGAAGAATTAAATCGTCCGCGGCGACGGATGGCCGCGTGCGGCTCGCGTTCGACTTCCATTCATCTCCGCGCTACCGCCGCGGCCAAAGTTGATTTATTTAACCGATCTATTTCGCCTGGCTCATACATTTTAACGCGTGCATCGTTCACTCGATCCGTCACGATCTACGGATCAACGCCGGTCGCTCTGTCTTCGATTTTGCGCGCGTGGTTTCCG
>KQ435729.1:2808249-2818517 GCA_001276565.1 Melipona quadrifasciata | reverse complement strand
ACAACCGATGCGCGTCTGTTCTTCGTCGATGGCATCCACATGTCACCAATCCTTGTCTGCCGCTGGCCAACGATCCCGCGCGGATCGTGTACTTGGTCTGTTAGAATTGCTCTCCAGCTGTAACTCATGTCTTCTGCTTCTTTGTTTGGATTCCAACATCCTTCGCCGCTTCCCCGGACGAATATCGAACGAACCTCGTTTGAGTACGTTAATTAACCAAAGCTGCTCGAACCGCGCGTTTCGGGACACGGATTCCTCTTTCTCTCTCGAACTTCTTCTCCTCTTCCTTGTGTTCCGTCGCAGAGTCATCGAAAGGTTCGTGCATCGCGGAATAAGTACAGGTTTCTTCGCCCTTAACTGCCAGCACAATGATCGCGTAGATAAAAACGTTGGAAGCAGTTGGGAAAAAATGAAGTGTCTTCGTGCTTCGTCGAAAGAGTACAGATTTCCGAGCCAGTCAAGGATTAAACCTACCTACAATCTTGGGAACAACGATCGAAAGGAAAAATTAATCCGAGAGTTTCTCTTAGAAAGACGAATCAATCCTTCCAATCGCTCCATTGATGTTCTCCAAAAGCTGTGTAGACCGGGCAAAGACGACGGTGCGTCTTCCTCGCACAAAGCGACTCGTCCTCCGCTGGCTGACGGACGAAGCGACCAAGGTAACCGGGATCGATGGTCGTGAAACGTGGAGAGGATTGATTCGTCATCCATCGGGGCCGCGGCTATCGTGTTTTTTGCCCGCGATCCCCCGACTAGTCACCAGTCATCTTCCACGTCGTAGTTTTCGTGTTCTTGTCCGGCTCGAGCCGTCGTGGCTCGATCCGAGTCGTTTAATTAAATACAGTTTTTCATCCAGTAGACCGAATCCGCGGCCGCCCCGCTGGGACGGAGGGAACCGCGACCGGGCAACGCCGGCAAATAAATCAAAAGAGGAACGGCGCAGAAGGCGAGCCAATCCGTCCCGAGCGGTATCCTCTTCCTGGAAGGCAAACACCAGTCGCCGATGTAATTAGTGGACGCGCGTGTCCGCGATAGCTTTCTACTCGATCGAAAATCGAGGAAAATTGCCGACGACGCGGATCTGCAAGCGCACGCAGAAATTCGCGAGAATCGCCGGATGGTTTATAAATTTTTGTACATCCACGCTAGTGGATCTGAAATGATCGTTGACGGAAACAGCGAGGTGATTCAAGGAAAATTCAGATAAGATTTGTGATACCGAAGGGAAATTAATTATTAATCAAAGTGAAAATGTACGCAGAAATTGTACTTACTTCGCAAAGATTCGTCGTGAATCGTTATTACAAATTTGAATAATCGTTGATGAAAACAAAAAACAGATGAAAACGTGACAGAAAAATTCTGGAAAATTCAATACTCGCGATAACGAATTTGAAAATTACATTTCGCAAAAATCGCAACGATCGTGAACCGAGCCTATAATATAAATTTGTACATTCGCACTGGCATTTGGAGTAATCGTTGAGGGAAACAGCGAGGTGACAGGAAATTCAGAAGGGTTCGAGTAATGGAAAAAAGGTCGATCGAAGAAAGGAGTTTATAAAAGTTGGAAAGAGATTAAAAGTCCCCCCGGTAGTCAGGCTTGCCTCAAAACAGGGTGCCGCCGCGCTCGAGTCGTTATAATGATTGATGTCTTTCATATCCAAAACCATCTCCGACGAATGTTCTAATGCCACGTTTCACCAGCCAGCGGTGTCTCGCAACGCTGCAACGTCCCGTATAATATGTAGGGACTAAAAAGCAGCAAACCCGTGAGCCACCGAGAATGACGATGGCGTGTGCACGTGGTAAACGTAATAATTCCCGAAATTTACGTAAATCAAACGTTTGCTGAAACTGGCCTAATACGTAGTTGAACATAATCTGAATACTCGTTGATCCGGACGAATATACGAGTAATACTCCCGATTACCGGGTAAATATACTAGTTGAACAAAGAAGCAAAGGGACAGATCGCGTTGGAGATCGCGGTTTATAGCGTAGTACACTTGAAACGAAAATTTACCCTACGTCCAAAAACTTTATAAGATCAGCCTGCTTCGGTGTTCTATGGACAACTTGGCAACACCCTATATATTCAGCGGTGAACTACTCGTAAATCCCGTGTTCCCCTCCCGAGCCTGATTCCCGAGGCATTCGAGGAAGCCACATAGAGAGACGCATTAACGTTCACCCCGGACGATTAAATAAGTCATATCGTCGCCGGTCCCTAACGAAGCGCCGCGGCATCCTCGCGCGTCGTTCGACGCGGTCCTCGGCCAGCTTCTTTTTCCTGCTGCTCCGCACTCGTGCTCCAGACGCAGTATTTATAAACAAGCCCGAGAGAGTACCGTGCAAGGAATCCACGCAGCGTTGTGTCGATTTTTCTTCGTTCTTGGCGAGCTGGTAGCTCGATTTTTTCAATCGATCGATATCTTGGATATTGGACCAACCTCCAGACTGATGTCTCTTGCAAGCTTGGAAGAAGCATTTTTGACAGGTGAAACAGCTCGCTGCTTACACGTCGTTACATTTAATAAATAAAACACATCCGATGACGGACGTTGGAACAATAATTAGAATCCGACGTCTCTGGCGATTGAGTTCTCCGTTCTGCGTAACAAATAGATTCCTCTTCCAAGCATCGAAATAGCCAAGCATCTCGACAATCGGCGATTACGCAACGACGTAAACCAGCGAAACCGCTGTCGGGTAGTTAATTCAGCTTCCGTCGGAATTCCGCACGAAGACAGGCCGTTAACCGCTTAAAAATTGATTCCCGTGGCAGCGACGGAGGCAAAGTCCGCCCGTGGGTACTCTCGTCCCACTCTAAACTGTAGCCGCTTTGACAGACTGGCGGCTGGCGTGAAAACGCTCGCCAATTAACCAGCGGTGAATTATGCGCCGCCCCTTACCCACTAATTTAGTAGGTGACTTATGTCGTACTTGCCAGCCGACAAGCCCCGGACGAATTCGAGTACCTCGCTGAACGGTAAGCTTCCTTCTTCGTTTTCTTTTTCCATCCACTACTCCTCCTCCTCTTCCTCTTCTGCTTTCTCTTCTCCTTCGTCGCCGTCGTTGCGGTCCTCTTCTTCTTCCTCTTCGTCTTCGTTCTCGTCTCGAAGGTTTTCTTCTTCTTCTTGCTGCTCTTCTGTCTGTCCTGCGACTGGATCGCTCGACGAAGGAGAAGCGAGGCTCGGTGTCGCGAGCCAGCCGGACATCCGGCAACTCGCGAGCACTCCTTTGATGTCTTTGAGCGGGCGAATTCGCCGGATCGTACGCCGAATGAAATATCGCCGTACGCTCTTTCTGCCGGCCGAGCTTCCAGCGAATCCTCCGCCCGGCGGATACACGAGCCAGCTTACCAGGGGATTACTTAGTCTCTCCTGGCAATCGGTTTATTGCGCGACGAACCGAGGCCGCGCGGTCTTTAGTCGCGCGGATCCTCTGCAGTTTCCGAGAAATTTCACCCTCCCCCTACCCCCGTCCCCTTCTCCTTCCCCGCCTCCTTTTCCGACAGCCACTTTCATCGGGACGCTGTTTTCTTTCTGTCTTTTCACTTCGGCAGAAATGTCTATTCCGGAATAGACATTTCTGCCAAAGTGTGGCAACTCTTGAGATTCGAGAGGAGAAATAAATAGCCACGACGGTGGCTCGAAGTTTTTGCACAAACTTGGACATTCGCGGAAATCCCCGAAGAACCACAACTCGAAGCAATTCTCGCGACGAAAGGGTACAATCAAAAAATTACACTACACAATTTTACGGAACTTTTGTTCGGACGAGCAAGATTTATTGATGTAGAAATATTGCAATACTGGCTGTAATATTCTATATTGTACTGACTGTGATATATATTGATCATGATACTACTATGGTGTACTCTACTGACTGTAGTCCTTTCTGCCGCGCTTGTATATCCTTTCCGAGTTATACTTTGCTCTCTAGCCAAAGTACCTTGGCACGACTCGTATGTAACAAATTTTTAACAACGTTGTTATTTATAAGAATATAATTAAAAAATTACACCATACAATTTTACAAAATTTTTATTCAAACGAGACAAGACTTTTATCTCGGAACTTATTGACACAGAAAATTGCAGTACGCGATATACTAAAACTGACCGTGAGTCCAAGTACATATCCTTGCCGATACTTGTACCTTGTCCTTGGCCAAAAAGTACTTTACAACTCCAAACAACGTTTTGAATAAAAATTAAAACACCGATTGAATCAAACATCGATCGTCAAAGTACACGCTTCTAAAGTCTTGCGTTTTCTGAAAACGCGATCGTTGAACGAGGCCTTCTTGCTCGGGGCAGCGGCGAGCAGAACGGCGATGGAAGGGAAGAGACACGCGACTTTTTCGTGTAATCGCGCAGGAAGTCGAAGAGTTACTGCCTGCCGTCGGTATTCGGCCATACGATGGTTTATTCAGGAACAATAGATAGTCCCGCAGCATCCGGGACCTACGTCGAAGAGGAGCGGCCGCATCAAACATTCGATATCGAGGCCACAAATCGGGAAGCCAGACGTCGACGATATATTATGATCGTCGCGGACGTCCCCGGTGTTCTTTACCGATTCAGCTGCTGTTACTCGGGCATTCACGTCGAGCAAGACGTAGGAGAGAAAAAAAAAAAAAAAAAAAAAAAGAAAAGAAAAGAAAGAAAGAAAGAAAGAAAAGATTCGCTCGACTTGCTCTCTCGAGTGAGGTTTCCATGTGGCCTCTTTATTACGTTCAACGTCCTCCGGAATCTTGCATCTGACTTTGCAACTCGTATCGCTCGGCAATTATGCAATTCGCGATAACTTAATCTCCGATCCTCGAATACGGAACGATTCTTTTGTCACGCTGTTGCGTCACTTTCCCGTTTGATAATCCGGAATAAGATAAACGAACGTTTCATCGTGCTATTCGCATTGTGCAATTCTCTCTCGGTCTGTATCGGTATATTTATAGCGAAATTTTATTTTCCTATTCTAATAATACAGAAAATCCGTATTGAAAATTTTTCAACATGAATACTGAAGCCTTTGGATTTCTCCTTGACACCTCTACGTTCGCTGATAAAAACTTTGCTTTCGAATCGTAAGCTATTGAGATACCATTAATCTTGGTATTTTTATTATATTACTCGTATCATATCATATTTTTATATGTATGAATATTTATACACTTTTACCTTTTATCTCTTGTTATTGTAATCTTAAATTTTAACAACGAGAAGAATCTCGAATTTTTCTCGACTCGAATCGATACCTCCGACAGACAGAGATCGATCATCTCGTTTCCTCGGCGAAATTTCTCCAATCGACGAATCGTATAAACTTTCATGGACGCGAGTCGTTCGTCGTTCGCCGTTCGCACAGGTAGGGGAACGATCCCGCGGCTCTGATAAAACCTCGAAAAAACGTGTCGGTGCAAAAGCGACAGGTAGGAAGGAACGAGCGAGGCTCGTAAAACATTCGGACTTGGTCAGCGATCGTTAAGAGAGAAATTGAAAAAACGATCTTTGGACGGCCGCGGACGGCTCTCGTTCGCCACCTCGTGCCCCGTGAGTCCTCCTTCGTCGCGGCAGCGTTGCTTCTCCCTCGGTAATCTACACGGTCCCCGGGACGATCTATCACGCGTACAACGAAACTTTGACGCGACGTCAAAACGCGGCCCCGTTAATTTTTCATGTCGTTTCGCCGGGAACTCGCGCCCTCCCGCGCAGCCCGGCGGCCCTCGCGTCTCCTCGACGCTGGTCCAGCAAGTTGTTTCGACGTTGCCATTCATTATTCACCTTCTGCACAACAGTCGCGCTACCTTTTGACACAGCGGCACACAGTGCGCATGCAGCGTACATGCCGTACACGTTCGGGGAAAACACGGGCAACCCCGCGCGTGTTCTACAAACAGAGCTTTAACTTTTGTTGCGACGGGGTTGTTTCTACGAACCGGAAGAATTTCGAAACGGAACGTAGCTACCCACTATAGCGGGACTAAAGGATTGCGTACGCATGATTGCGAAACAAAATTGAAAGCTCGACAGACGAGTGTACGTATGTACAGGGTGGAAAGGATAGTTTGTCGCCGTCACGGATGAATTCTATACCTTCGATTTGATAAAAATACGTGTCAAGGCCTCTACTCGTCACGAAGGTAGAACTGTTTCAAGGAACGTAACCTAATAAACCTAATAGTAATTCATTTAACACTCCAGACGTTTGCGTTCTAACAGCGACTTTATGGTTCTGGACGCGTGGATGTAATGTTTATGTTTCGAATACGTTTTATCATTTGATTATTTAGACTCACATTGATGCTACAACTGTGAGAAATCAAACGTTAATGAAATCCAATGTGAAAATTAATAAAATAGACATCCACGCGCTCAGAACCATAAAGTCGCTGTTAAGGCGCGCGTTTTTTGTCATTTTTCAAAAGATTATTGCTATGGTTGCGACCTATGGTTTCTTGGAAAAGTTTTATCTTCGTAGTGAGTAGAATACAATGCAAAAAAAAAAAAAAAGATTTGAGGAAAATCTTCACATGTATTTCAATCAAATCGAAGGTGTAAAATTCATCCATGATTGCCACGGACAAACTTTTCTTTCCAACCCTGTACATATTCGTAATGAAATTTTGCCTCCTTTGATCCATAATGAAATTCTGTAATTTTTCAACGTCGATCGATTCTTTTTCTCTTTGCCGTCATGTTCGAACGTACCAGTCCAATTCAAGGATCCGTTGCCCCAGTGATTCTCTTTGGATCTCTATGTTCGTTTATCAGATAGCGCTAGTGAAAAACCTCCAACGATAAAAGTCGCTGTGTGCGATTGCTTGCGAATTTACTTCGTAATAAGTCGCGCCAAGCTGCCGCTTTCTCCGAGCGGCGCATCAAGTTCAAAGAGAAAGCCGGACGATAATGGAGGCTGTGGATCTCCCGGGGGATTCGCAGCGTCACACCGGAGTAGAGACTTCAATTAAACCGTCGTAATAAAAAGAAAGAAAGAAAGAAAGAAAAAAAAAAAGAAGTTACAAAGACGCGGAAGCCTAATAAAAATCTTTTCCCGCCTACGAGTCCGTTAATTACCATAAGTTAATTACAACGACGTGAAAGCAGAGCCACCCCGACGTTGCGTCGACACAGCCGCCCTTCCCTCGGCTCCCCTCGCCCAGGCCTAGTCTTGTGTGTGTGTACCCTGCACGTATCTCTCCCCCTTGGCTACCAACACCACCCCGGTTCGCCCACCCCCGTCATATTTACGAGGCGAACTTTGCTTTAAGCCTGCCGATGTTTTAACTTTATCGCGGCCGAAGTATGATTTTACGAGAAGCCCGCGGGCTAAATATGCCCGCGTCGTAAAATTAACGGCGTTTCCATAAAGGAATCCGGCGTGCTTGCGTTAAAACTCGATAAAAGCCAATAAAGCATCGCCACGGAGAGCGCAGTTTAGTATAGTTTATCGTCCCTCCCCCTTCGCGAACTCTCACGAGCCGACGACGGTGGTGTCCACGACGGTTTAACCGGTGCCAACCTGCGCCCATTTGCTGCGTTCTCGGATAAGGCTCACCCGGGGGACTCTGAGGAAGGTGAGAAGAGTTCGAAGACCTCGCCGACTCGCGAGACCCCGGCCGCGTCACCAGTTGTTCTGGTGCTTTTTGCAACGTTGGCGCTACTTGCCAAGTCTTTTTCGCGTCTCTGAAACGAAGACGCTGTTTGTTTCGACAAATTACAACGCTCGACGTTAGAACGTTTGTGGGAACTTTGCCGGAGGATCGCCAGATCGGTCGCAGGTTGTTCGAAGGCGTCGCAAAGTAGCTGCATGCACCGAGTTCGCACGCAGCGTCCACGATGTACACGCGAGATAAGTGGCCCGATTATCGTATGTTCGTCGGGTAATGCCACTAAAAAGCATCCCCCGTTGGGCGGTAGATAGTGTTGTCTCGCGTTGGTACTCGAAGACACGGTCATTTTACAGCCGAGCTACTATACGTTGGTAATGGGTCGGCTTTATCTCGTAACTGGGGGAACCTCCTCTGTCCAGCGGAAACGCTGCCTTGCATCTCTTCGCCGCCGGTGCGTGCGACCGTACGCCTGCATTTTTGCGCGTCGGTATCTTTACGGTGGCGTAAAACGGGTTTACCCGAGCAATTTAAATGCCGTTCGCCGCATTAATACGTTTTTGTAATTCCAAAATTAGACGTTTACTCGCGCCTAGTGGAGCCGCGTAATCGCGTGTACCGACAAATTGATTTCGCTCGTTGAACGGAACGAACGGAGGATCACCTAGAGACTGGGGAAGCCCACGAAATTCCTCGCTGTCGGCGGAACAAATTACTGAGAATGAAGCACGTATCGACAGACAGGCACACTCACCCCGTTCGATCTCGCGTTTCAAGTGCTTTCCTTCGTCTGATCCTGGCCTCCGCTTTTCCACGAACGAGTAGTTGGCTCGTCGAATTTTCGTCGAGGATGGTAGCAACGGGGAAGAACGGAGAAGAGCGAGTGTCGCGGAACGAGCAGAGGGAGCGAGACGGAAAGGACGGACACGGGTGTCCACCGCATAACTCTGCGGGATCTAGCGAGCGGGGCACGCGGAGGCAGGACCCGCACAACACAACCCTTTGAAGGTTTATGCCGATTCAGGAACGGGTTGATTCATGAAGACGGGATGGACCTCCTTGGGATCCGCGGCTCGGTGCCCCCAAGGCCGTGGCGGGTGGTCCCGCGGCTTGATTTCTTGTTTCCTCCACCACGCTCGATCTGGCCTCTGGTTCTCTCTCCCGCTGGTTGCTCTCTCGCTCCGCGGCCGGGCGAAGAGCGAGACGGAGGAAAGGAGCGGCCACGCTGGCGGGACAGCGACAGAGGTCTGAGAGCGAGAGCAGAGAGAGAGAGCCCAGGGCAAAAGAAGGGAACCAGGTTGGCATTCCCCGCTGCTGCTCTCTACTCGGCTATACCTATAGCGATTGTCGATTTAAATGTTTACTAATAACCAAGCTTGTCCCGCAACCACCCAGAAGTCGGTCGCTTTGCATTTTTATAAGTACATCTTACGGCCGGTTCCGAGAACGGGAGGACGTTTCATATTCATCCGCCGATGCTGCCGCCGACCGACTGTCCTCTCCTCTTCTTCGTGATACGAGGCAGCAGGACGCGCTCCTTCTGGCGCGCTTACTTATTGTCTCTCTACTCTCGATGCATGCGCTCGCGATTAGCCGGCCACCGGCATAATCGATCGCATTCCTCCTCGCTCGTTCGTGGGGAAAATCCGGAAATCGTTTAGAACGAACGACGTGTCGTCCCGTCTTGGAGCTTCGAGAGAATTACCGTCTGGAAAATTGTCGCTCATCTCTCCCGTCTGTAAAAAATGTACTTGGAAGCAGTTCCTCGCAGTTTCTTCTCACAGATCGAGACGGTGGGGTGTCGTAGGGGATCGAATGATCGATCGAAGAAGAAGGGTGTGTCGACGAGGGATGGCTAGACAGGGTGAAAAAACGACAAAGGCTTCGAGACTTTTCTTTTTTTTTTTTTTTTTTTTTTTTTTTTTTTTATAATGATTCGTTTATTGCGAAAGGACACAGTCTGCAAGCCATCTGCCAATGTGGCATCAACGAGCTCGCGTGAAATTTTGGACACGAATGACTAAAAGGTGATGGCGATCGTTCACTCTCGACATGACATGATATGTTGACGGTCGCTGCGCCCTGTGGCTGTCGCGTTTCGTCTAACGATAACGTCTAACGAACCTCCCTATACCGTAGCACGCACAAGTACGTTCGTATATTTCTTCCCTCGAACCTTTCGCGAAAAGGTCCTGCGTCGCGGACAGATCGGGGCGCAACGCGCGAGTTTTCAGCTTCTGTCAGATTACGGGCGGAGTCGAGCGCGTCGAGGGAGTATCAGAGGCAAGAGACGAGTGAGAGAAGAGGAAAGAAATGAAAGAGGGAAAAGGATAAACAAAAATAAAAAAAAAAAAAAAGAGGAAAAGACGGAAGCGCGTCGCGAACGATGTATCGTCGATTTAGCACGTATTATCACAATCTGCGACGATTTCTCCGGTGGCGTGAAAGCGCCCTCGGGCTAATAAATAAATAATACTTACGAACGGAGAAACTCAGGCGCAAGACGCACGCCTCCGACGTGGTTTATCTCGCGCGGTTTTCTTTTTTCTTGCGCTCCGCGCGTCCTCCGTAATCTGTCACTGTGTTCAACGATCCATACCTCGTCATGATCGACCGAGTCGACGTGAATCGATAATGTTATAAACATT
>KQ435729.1:2783391-2795737 GCA_001276565.1 Melipona quadrifasciata | reverse complement strand
GTTGATCAGGCTTAAGAAGGTTGAGAACGAATCTCGTTCCGCGGCTTTCGTTATTCCTTTCCGAGAGAAAAAACAGTTCGATAACGTATCGAGACTCTGCACGTTCACCGGGAGAATTTGTGTATTGAGAACGATGGTTTCAAAGTCCAAATCTTCCGGCGTACGAGTGGAAAAACTACGGCAATTAGCATTGTTCGACTCGAGTCGAAATTAATTGGTCTACAGGTAGAGATCAGTCGTTGCTCGTTGACGATGTAGCGCTGTTAATACGTGGAATTATTATCGATATCCCGACCGAGGCGAAAGAAACGTTATCCCGACGTCCCGCCGAAAGAAAATTGATTTCAGCGATATCGTGTTAAATTTGAATTTGATTACTCGAGCGAGCGAATAGTGCCGTGTGTCGAGGTAATCAAATCACAGCCCGCTATCTTCACCTATCGATACGTCGTTTGCATTAATCAACGTATTCCTTCGCTGAAAAACCGAACAAAGAAACACAACAATGTGTGTGTGTGTGTGTGTGTGTGTGCGCGTGTATCAGTTCATGCCCGCTTATCTTGACAAATGGAATTACGCTCGCGAGAAATTGAGACAAATCGTATAACACGACGTATCAATCAATTCCGCGGGAAATTTAAACCCTTGTTAATTCCGACAAGTCGTGCCCGGCGCAAACATTTTATTAAATCTTTGATTACTTCTTCTCGTTTCTTCCAATTTAAGGAAAAAAAAAAAAAAGGAGACGATGAATCGATTGAGGAGAAAAATTATTGGATCGTCAAACTTTTACACTCTGATATTTCAAATGACAAATTCATGTAAATTATGAAACGTGTTTGTAATTCTGCAAATTTTGAGTCGCTCTCGTGCAAAGGTGGGCATTGAAAATTTTCATTTGGATCGACCGGTTACGAGTAAAAGTTATCGCAAGGAAAAAAAAATCGGCGACTGATATCTCATCGATTAATAATGATACCATCCGTCAATCGTTGATCGAAGTTGGAAGATGTTAATCGCCGAAAAATCGCCAATTGACTTAATTGATCAATAATGTTAATCGGCAATTATCAATTTAGTTGTTACATCGAATTTGATTTAACTTCATTTATATATAGACTATACTTTGAAATTGTGATAAAGGGAGATATATATATATATATATATATATGCTTTACAACCGTGGAAAATATGTATTTGGCTGTGCGTGACGTGCATGTACAATTTATAAAATTGAATTTTTCGTAAAACGTACTACAACGGTGTTATAGTACATTCGATATTTCCGCAAACATGATGTCGCGCACAGTGCGTCGACGCTTCAAGGTTATAAAATATATTTTTCATTCATGTCTAACTCAGTTTTAACTCCTCCAAACTTTACTAAATGAACAATATTAAAAAAAAAACTTTATATATTATTTATCGCAAGATAGGTCGATCGCTAGCCACGAACAAGACACGCGGGAAACATTAAAATTTGCTGGCGACAAAAATTGAAAGACACTTAACTGTCAGTGACAATGAGTTAAAGTAAGAATTTAATCCTAATTCATTTACAATTAACAATAAAGTTGTAGTTATTGACTATTGATTAATCAATTAAAGATTATCGGAAAAATTAAGTTTTTGCCCGTAACTGTGGCCTCGTGAGCCACACGATCTGTTATTCCGTTTACACGCGATCCGAAGATGCAGAGCGTACAGAGAAGAAACAACGGATCTCGCAGCTGGCAGGTGTGTATCCCCGGATCTTCCGGTAATTGTTCTCGCGGCGCAGAGTCGCGGTTCCGGTGTGGACCGGCGGTAGGTCTCCGTAAAGGAAGACCCGGTGCGCGAGCCGACTAGACCGAATGGATGCTAAGCAAGGTGTAGTATCCAATCGCTTCCTTGCATACGAAGCAGTCTCCGCCGGAAGTGCGTCACGCGGCAGTATAGATTCCACGAGGTGACACCGGCGCGGAGAGAGAGCCAGCCACGTCGTTGACTCCGTCACCGGGTTGTCGTCGTCGTCGTCGTCGTCGTCGTCGTCGTCGTCGTATACGTGACCGCGGGTCGCGTTTCTCCGGACCAGATCGAAACCGGTGATACGCGCCGGATGTTTTATCGTCCGCAGCGTTATCGGCGCGCTCGCCGAGTAAAGAAAAACAAAATAATAACGAACCAGATGGAACATAGTAACACGTTTGTATATTACAAAAATTTGCAATGTTATTTTCTTGTACGCGAACGCGACGAAGAGACGTAATTTCCACGTCTCCCTCTGGTAATCGCTGTTCCCGGTTTCTACCGTGTTTTCGTGCTTTGCGCATAGTTGCGTTGAATTATCAATTACTTCGTACATCGTAGGAAATAATCCTCTTGAAACGAACTATAACCCAACGCGTAACTACAATTTACGCCGCTGGCTGCAATTTACAACATTGTTCCCTCGTTCTCTCATTGTGCGTAATCATCGTATCCCATTAGCATGTCGTAAAAGCCAGTTTACAAATCGGCCCGAGTGTCACATCAGTCGAGTTTCATGGCGGGGACGCGACGATAACGACGGCCTGATATCGATTGAAGGAAAAAAAAAGAAAAGGGAAAAATTGAAAAATTCAGTGACGGCCGAGGAGAGAAGGCCGGCAAGAAGATGGGAGATTAACCCTTTACCCTCGGAAACTTTTTTTTCTATATCATCTACCAGCAATATATTTACCAAGTGCTATCACTTCGAACAGAATGACACAGCGTTAATGGGAGGCAATAATCATCCTGTTAGCCACTCGTTTATTATGAAATTTATTTAGGTATTCGTTTACTGTGAAATTTCCTTGATTATACCTTTCCAACCTGTCATTTCTAAACTACAGTTAGAAACTCACTGAGTAGTATACTTACTAGTATAGAAACTTGTTATATTTCACAACTATAGCATAGTAAGAGTTAATGATACGTGCAGTACTTTCAGTCTCCGGAAAAAAAATAAAAATCTTCTCTATCAACTTTCGTAAGAAGCGAACGAGAAGCCTAGTTTATGCGAATTATTTCAATTATAACTCATAACTGCTTCTGTCTTTGGGAATCTCTTCTTCTGAAATTCCTTCACTCTTCCCACGTCGTTGTTATAGCTTTCACTCTAGATGTCTGGTCAGGCGTTATATCGAGTTGTCCGGAAAGTTTATGCCTATTTTTGGCAAGTGGCATTTATAATTATTTAACAAACGTATACTAAAATTTCAATCTTCTGCGTTTCAAATTTCCTTCAAAATCGGCACGAACTTTCCGGACAACCCAATACTAATTATGTTATTACGTCTGGTGCAACGTCAGACGTATATCTACATTCGCCACAATTATATATTTATAAATACAATTAATTACATCGTAATTATATTTATATTGCAAAAAGAAGAGAAGTCCTGAGCAGTTAGCTCAGATATCAGTCCCCTCGGAAGGAACAACCAAGTGCAATAGGTTAATCGTCACGGTAGAGCCCACCGTTTTCTCGGCCCACCTCCGTTGCCCTACACGTCGTGGACTCGACGAGCACTCCGAATATTCGTAATCTTGCCTCGGCGCCGATAAATACGATTTCGATTTATCAGCTGGGCGAGACCTTTCCGCCGGTCGCATCGTGACACGCACTGACCGATTCGAGCGCGAAGCGCGAGAGTAAAAACGCCCCAAGGCGACAGTCCCGGGTCAACGGAGCGCTAATTTATTGGAATGTTTATGTGTTTCTGCGGCGCGTTATCAGGGACGCGCGCGCGAGAGCGCGTCGACGCCACGACCACGGCTGACTAAAACGCACGTTAGTAGAGTAAAGCAAAGTCTCGCTCTCTCTCTCTCTCTCTCTCTCTCTCTCGCTCTTCTGTTAACATTATCACGGAGATTTTGTGCGAGAAAACAGGAACGAATATTGGAGATTCGATTCCCTCGTTCCAAAGACATAATTGAGATAATCGCCAAGCGGCAGAAAAACTTTCCGCGCTTGGCGTGCCGCTCGACCTCTTCGGCGGCTCGATCAGCGATTGAAAAAAAGCTACATGTGTTACTCTTGTTGTTGCTCGTAAGTTGTTGGCCGCTATCTGCCGCGCCGTTCTGTTATCGTTTCGCGCTACTTTTATCGCGTACACTCGTAATAATTAACCGATTCGCACACCTATTAGGACTTTGACGCTCTCGGGAAAGCGTTCCGGCCGAGTTTCCAGCGACTCGAGGAAGATCCGGCACGATCACCGCGTGAAGTATGCGGTGCTTGCCAAAGCCTCAGCTCGTAAGTTGCACGCGCGGAGAGGCTTACGTTCGTAAGTTAAATACGCGCGGTATTTCTTTCCGAATCGTCCATAAACGTTATCCCTCGCCAGTTAATTGTCGGAAGCGACCCGCGGGCCCGTTTGGAATTTGGAACGGGCGTTAGTTTTATCTCGAGTCCCGAGTGCCTTTTTAGTTTCGAAATTCGTGAGGAAATTCATGAGATCGTCGCGAGAGAATATTCGGGAGTCAACTCACCCGTTGAAGGGGTAGCTGGCGAAGGCGGCGTCGTAGGGATGATACACGGATGGATAAGGCCATGCTGCCGCGGCTCCTGCCCCAAGGTTCTCCTTCAGATCGAGGCCAGCCGCCTGCAAGCCAAGCAATTATACCTGTTAATAATGAGTCAACGCCCCGGCGCGTGAACGATTACGCGCAGCTGAAAAGGACAAATTCCTCGGGGCTCGTTTGTTCCAACTGGAACAATTGCAAAACGAACGAAATACCGCGAAGCTGTGCGACGTCGTTCCGAGCCTATCTCTCTCTCTCTCTCTCTCTCTGCCTGTCCAGCTCGGTTGAAAAGTCACGCGTGTCGCGCCAATGTTCCACTCCCAAAAAAAATGAAATTCTGTCAACGTTCGAACTGTTCTTCCGAGGACCGTGTACACACCGGGACTCGATTTTCGATACGAAAGAAAACACTCGATCGATCGATTTCACCGACGGACATATCCACTTTTGCAAGAGCAGCCGCCAAGCGCGATCGATCCCCAATTCATCGACGATAATGAGAAAAATAGCTGGCAAAGCAGCGATAGTAATAATTAAAATCGACGTGCGTGCCGTTGTTGTTTGTTTCTACAAACCGGCATCCCCGACGCGTCGACTTCATATACCAGCCGGCGTTTAAACCTCCATCAATCGGTGGAATAATAGAACCGTAGAACCTCTTCTCCTCCTCCTCCTCCTCCTCCTCTTTCCTCTACCGACATCAGACCGTCCCCCGTTTGTCCCGCTCTCCGGTTTTTTCCGTACGCGTTACGACATTAATTATACATATCGTGTTCGAACGGCGCAGTCATCGTCGAACTGGCGTAATTAGCACTCGAAAATAACGAGGACGACCCGTGCCCTCGACCAAGGAAATTCTCGCGCCCCGGCACCGGTGTGGCCCGTTTATTCGAGACTCGTCGTAATTTCGAGTGTTTGAACTGAACTCGGCAGCGAACCAGATGCAGACTTTCGACGATACTGCGAACTGACGTTGCTAATTTTCGCGCGCGAAAATTCTCTCTTTTTCGAAATTCGTTGCGAGTTTTCCGAACAATCGAATACCTTGTACCCAAACTTTGGAGTTTGAAACTTGCCAGTATGTTCTATTTAAAATGTATAAGAAAAAGTTCATTAATACTTGGTCAAAAAGTTGTAACAGAAGCAGGAAGTGTAACAAACGAGAGAAACCAATTTTGTAGCTCGATATTCCTGCCAGACCTTGCATCTTCAAACTTCTGTTCATGGATGAATATTCATTGTCTTCGTATTTATTGTTTGCAGGAATTGATTACATGAATCGAAACTGCCCGCGAAGAAATCTGATATGAAAAATCAATAATGTAAATTTAATAGTGCTCTGATATCAATTTTGCATTAACGTGTGTGGATTTACGTTTCATATTTTTGTTACAATATTCTTAACGAAGCATTTGCGGATCTTTCGATATTTTTACCCGTAGAAAACATTAACGAAATATAAATGCTAACAATTTGTGTAAAAATCCGCATTCTACGTGTAAATTTTAAACCAGTCGAGAGTAAGACAACTGAGGCTGCAGTTACGACGGATACAAATGTGTCCAAACTGTCTCGGACAAACACGACAAGCGATGATTGCAAACATCTAAAGAAACATTCTGTACCTCTACTTTTTACAAAGTTTTTCGTATCTGAAATTTCTACTCTGAAATGAAATGACACTGAAACAACATTGTCTGCTTCAAGAACAAGATTCGGAGAATTTCACTTTTCAACAGTGTTGGAAAAACTAAAGAGCCAAACTAATAAATTCCAAGAGTATTCTAAGATGTCAGTTCTAAACATCAACGCTTGGAGGCAGGCGTATTTAATTGGTCATAGTTCTTTTCCTGTTGGCCCTAACTTTGTTAGCGTTCAAATTTTCTCTATCTGTGTACTCACTCGCTGGCCTTTATTGTACAAATATAACTGACAAAAATATACAGTACCAAAGTATAACAATATAAATTGAAAAGAATGAAATTACAAAATCAACTAAAGCAGAAAGAACGAAATAAATATTTCTTCATACCGTCTGTTGCTTTCAGCTAAAGAAATTTTCGACCGACTCGCCTTAGATCTAAAGAACTAAGGATTTCGTTCGCTCATTAGAGAACACTGTTCATTGTTTGTATCTCATTGTAAATATACAAGTGACATCATTGTAAAATATACAAGCTTGTACAATCTCAAGAGTGTGATGACTGTTGTGAAAACGGAGAAGTGCGAGCGATAGTACAGCCGAATGCTCGAGATAGCCGGATTTCGACCGGAAAGAGTCGAAGAATCTGTCTGCAAATTTTCGAATAGAGAGAGACTCGTTGCATCGGCGTAAGAGAATTGCGTGCGAGCAATTGCATTTTAACGAAACGCGTGCAAATTGATTCGGTTGTCGGAAGATTGTGCATCCAGCCTGAAATATCACGCGCAAAGTCTCGCGAGAAAACGGCGTCGAATGGCTGCGAAGTGGAAGAGTCGAGAAAAGTGGACGTTAACGAAGAAGATACCTCCTCGGTTCCGCGCAACCTGCGCGTGCAATCTGCCGTTCGGTTACGAAGGACAGAGGCCACGCTCTATACGCAGGGCCCTTAAAGCTCGATCATAAAGAGCGACGATAACAGGCCGGCCACGGCGACGGCTCGAACACGACAAAGTTCCACTGTTACGGCAGGACGGATTCATAAATTTACGCTTCGCGGTTATTTTCCCCGTGCGCGCGCTTTGTGTGTGGTCCGATAACCTCTCTCTCTCTCTCTCTCTCGCCGGGCCGGACGGACGAATACACGCGATTGCCGATCCAAAGCCGCTGTATGCGCATCTCCTCTCCTCTGCCCTCGTCCTCGTCTATATTAACATCGCACTGTCCAGGATCTTTCGCCGCGATAACATCTCGATTATCGTAGAACGCTTTGCCAGGCCGTGCATGCAAAATCAAAGCTCTCTTTCCTTCTCTCTCTCTCTCTCTCTTTCTTTTATCATCGAGTAAGGAAACTTTCCGCGTGATTCCGCCGTACGTTCGCACGTACAGAGAACGCGAGAGTACATTGTCACGAGTTGGACAATCGACGAGTTCGTTATCTCGACGACGAAACTCGCCGCGATGTACGACAGATAATGTCGTAGATTCGTACGAGCAATATTTTAAGCACGGTTAGATATCGCAGAAACGTCCAGTGCTTCGACGGAGGGAAGAATCTCACACATTTGGTAAAATGTTGAGCAAGATTTTGAACAGTGGAAATTAATTAGAGGAACGGGTAATAAAGCCGAAAGGATCGCGGAGCGACGGTGGACGCAGTAAAACGAACTTTTAAGTTGGCGCTGTTGGCGTGGAAGGGATGAAAACGCCAGCCGTACGAACATCGAGCGCTGGCCGCGCGTTGCGTCGACGTTTATTAGGCGGGGGGGAACAGTCGCGCGAGCAGTGATAACATAATTAAACAACGCTGGGCTGAAATCGGGAAAACGCACCAGCGAGTATGCCATTAAGATCGAACGGACCAAGTTTAGGGGATAATTTCAGCCGACACGGCCGGTTTTGCACGTTCATTTCTTAAATTCGTCTCGATTTTTGACGCATTGCACGCGGGACCATTTTGCACTCCATTTTTAGTTCCTTCCTATGAAATACCATTTTATTCTGGTTAAAAAACTAAATGATTGGCGACGTAAAACATGTTAATTTCAAACAAAATGACATATCGTTTTATTCACAATTTTCTGTTTTATCACAATACGTAGTTGTTCATATGAAATATTATTTTATTCTGATTAACGAAAAAAAAAATACTAAAAACAAATTAATTTTAAGTAAAATGATATATTCGCATGTCGCAAAGATTTGAGTAGTCCTCCATTTTTTTTTTTTTATGGTGTCACATACTCTTGTTTTTTTCTTTTTTAAATAGAATTTCAGCAACTCTCAACACTATTATAATAATTCATGTGAAAATGATGCCACAGGTATATAGAGACAAAATATTTTTCTTTGCTCACCCGAGCAGAATAATAAATCTGAGAATTACACGTGTACACCTTGACTCGCATTAAAATTCCACATTTTTATAATTCTCGATTCACGGTTCAGATTCTAAAGAACGAGATTCTTCCTCTTCGAGCTGTCTAAAGCTATTTCTTCGGTCAGGTTTGCGAAAATTTAGAAACTTGAACGACAGAAAAAGATAGTCGTAATAAAAGCAGCTTTATTTCAGTTCGCTTGAAAAGGGAAAAGTTACGCGTCACGCGGATCTCGTTTCTCCCGTGTACAAACGTGTTAATACTCGAAACATACTGGCAAACGACATCGGCGAACAGGTAGGAGAAACGTCTGATGAAATTGAAAGAGCAACTCACCGTAGGCGTGTAGAAGGGTGCCTGCTCGGCCCCGAGGCTAGGAAAATAGGCTGCCATGCCCTCGGAGGCGGCGGCGGCGGCAGCTGCCGCGTACGGCGCGCTGTACATGGAGAGCGCGGCCGTCGGTAGCGCACCGAGTCGCTGATAACCGCCGAGTAGCTCGTACTGGCAGGAGCAGACGGTCTGGCCGGTGAGCGGATCGGTGAAAATCGGTCTTCCAGTGTCGCAACACCGTCCGGTCGGCGCCGGGCCGCCGGTCGTCGGCGGCGGATGACCCTGCGACGGGCTGACCGACGTGGTTGGGCTGCCTGGCGGCCTAACCACCGCGCTGGTCACCGCCATCCTCGCGTTCGACAGACCGGCAGCTACGCCCAGGGGATGATTCGTGGTGGTGCCCGCTACGCTGACCAGCGACGAGCCGCCTGCGCTCAGGATCGTACCGGAGACCGGCGAGGCCGAAGAGGACGTCAGCGACGAGCTCACTGTCACAGGACACTGCGCAACAGAACAGATACACCATCGTTGATTAGATTACACCTATTACGCTAATAGATAGAGAGATAGATAGATAGAAGAGAAGCAGAGGTACAGTGTGCGATATATTAATTTAATTACTCGAGTTTTGGGAAATCCTACCGCGCAAGTTTCGGTAACGCGTTGTACTTATCGATATCATCGGTGATAAAGCGTCGCGTGCGGAATATCTTTTGGCAATCGGGCCTTTGATATTCGTAGTACGTACAGCCACTGCGACGACGCGCAATTACGCAACAACTCGCGTGCGAAATGAAAAACTCGGTTCGAGAGGTGTACAAGAAAAAGAAAAGGAAACAGAGTTCTTTCTTACCGCGTTTTATTTAGATAAAAAAAGACTCTTGACTTCGATCGGGACATGACGTACTGTTACGCGTATTTACCAAACAACGGACAGCTACGTGATCGATCGGCCACTACTTCAAACTGTTACGTTGCTACGTATCGTAATCTAAACAGAAGATACATTTTGGGCCAAAAATTGTTTGCATTGCAGCGTATCGGTTCATGCGTCAAACCAGGAGCTTGCGTACTTTTTGCCAAAACAAGATGTTACGCGTCTTTCGACAAACTCGTTTCGAAAACGCGGGGCTTGAACAACCGCACTGTTTACTTGAAAAAATTCTTGACAATCTCTCTCTCTTTCAAATAATCGATAAACAATCCTAGATAAGAGAATAAGTTTGCTCTTTCTCGCGTTACACGCTAACATAATTTTTCATCGCACGCTCAACGTCTCTTGACCCACTCGTCGTCAGATTTACGCTCGACGTTCGTCGTTTCAACGACGATACGACCGCGTACGTACCACACCACAGGTGCCAACGGAATCAACGCTGGTCGATTGCGAAATCAAGAGACTCGCAGTCGTCGATGTTTTTTCACGTTCGCAGAACGCTCGTTCGACACTGGCCTCGTCGTATTAACGCGAAGCGAGAGAAAAGAAAGAACGAAAAATACTTGCTCGGGAAAGAGACTACCGGCAGCAGATCACCACCGTCCGTAGATTCCGCTGACAGCATCAACGAGCCAGGACGTTTTAATCGTTACTCGATCTCCGAGCCGTCTTACACGTTCTCCGATTGCACGGATGCACGCCAGCTAACCAGAGCGGATCGCGAGCTTCCCATTTAGCTGCTAGCCAACTCGTTACGAGCGAATTAGCAACGGAGTGGCCGAGCCTCGGGGGGAGGAGGGGTGGGGGGAAGAAAGGGGAAGGAAGGAGGGAAAATTGATCGAAACGACGGCGGTGTTGTGAAACGGGCCGCGAGTAAACTGCGAGCGATATCGTGTTCGGAGTCGCGGGTCCGGTTGTGGTTCGGGCGTTTCTCGAAACGGACCGATGAATTTCGTTGATACGCGATCCCGCGCGAGTCAGATCGTTCGGTCGGATACGGGAGAGACCAGTGTCTATCCATCGTGGAAACTGTTACAAATTGTGGCAACGGTCGGTCGGATTTTCGCAAGTTCCGTGCGCGCATAACTTAGCGTTAGACGTTATCTAAACACGGTAATAAACGATGTAACATTTCCATATTAATCGGGCTTGACTTTCTCTCCTCGCGGAGCCCCGAAACCGAGGCACCGCGCGTACGCGAGAAATTATCCGAAACGGTATCCGTTCGAACGCCGATGTATATCCGTGGCGCGCAGCCTCCAGGGAACCGAGGGACTTCCCCGTTAAACACACACCTGCCAGCGCGATTGTTTCCGATTTACGAAACAATAAACGCCTCCGGTGGCACGTTCGACGCCGATAATCGGCGACAGGCAGGGCAACAACGGGTGAGCAGCTGCGCGAGCGAACCACACCCAAAGGAAGAGGAGAGAAAGAGAGAGAGAGAAAGAGAGAGAAAAGGGCAGAGGCTAACACCCCAAAGAGAACTTTTCTCAACCAGCAGCAGCCGCGGCGTGAAAAGGCAGAGGAGCAACTGCTAGGTCCAAAGGTCTTGGACCTGGCGCGTTCTCGTTCCCCTCTTTCCATTCTCGAGACGAGGTAAACCGAAAATCAGGCTCGTACATAATACCAGGGAGTGCTCATTAATTCCATATCAAACAGCACGGCTAAATAGATTAGCGGGTTGAGTGGCTTTCGCGCGGCGGAGCCTAAACAAACCCCCCTTGCGTTGTGCAACGTCCCCATCCGTACGTCCGCATCTATCCATCCATCCATACATCCATCCATCCATCCATCCATCCATTCATCCAACCATCCATCCATCCATCCATCGCCTCGTTTCGATGGCCCCCGAACATATTGCCGAAAGGCAGGGCATTGTATCGGTAGGAAAAACGTGACCCGCCGCGCATTATGGCATCGAGAGAGTGGCGTTAATGCGTGTCCCGGTTACGCTGTTCCGTCTGACGCTTCCAACTGCCTGGCGTTATAACGCACCGTGATGATCAGGATCCGCACAGCCGTGTGCGGCTGGGAATCGCGTCCGACAGAGCGAGCCCGGAGAGCCAGAGGGACCCTGGCCGATCGCCGATAAAACTCGATACGCGCGCGTTGGGGATGGCCCGGTTTGTCCGATACCATACACACATACACACATCGTCCCTTCTCTCTCTCTCTCTCTCTCTCTCTCTCTCTTGATCATGCCTGGCGTTTCGAGCCCACGGTTTCGCTAATACGCGCGCACGCGCATTGTAAGCTAGAGAGGCTTACACCGGTTGATATTTTAATCGCGGCCGCGATGATCGATCGACACGCTGTTCCGCGATTTACCCGCCGGAATTTGTCAATCGTTCACGCGAATCGATAGCCCGACGAAAAGCTCCACGTACTACTGACATTTTGCAAACTGTGGCTGAGAGAGAATCGTCATCGCCACAGTTACAAAATTGCAACAATGTCTTCGATCGATCGGAGTCTCCGAAATTTCTTTCGTCTTTGGTACGCGCGCGTTGAAATCGGAGGGCGCAGAAG